>RJWM01003813.1:0-109168 GCA_004363535.1 Dasyprocta punctata
AGAGCTGCTGCCTTACTTAATTAAGCTGCTAGACTTCTCAAGTTGACACAATGTATAAACCATAGCAGGGGTATAATGTAGCACACAGGTAGTTACTTTAGGAGTGTGAGACACATGGAAAGTGTAATGGATGTGAGATTTCCATAATTCAGTAAACCACTCAGTAACCCCAGTCAGCTTCCATCATGAGTTTCACTGCTCTTTTACTTAAGCCAATGTTTGGTTTGGTTCTTGGTCATATATCTGGAGCTTTGTATCTATAATAGAGTATTGTTTAAGCGATAATATCTAAGGATTAGATACTATCTAAGGATCTAGAACAATAAGTGACAAAGTTGCAAAAGCATTTCTCAGTGTGATTCTTTACACAGTTCCACCTGTTATATTTCTCTGAATGAAGCTTTATATATAGCTAAGTTCAACAAGACTTTCTCCCCAGCAAAATATACTCCTATTCTACCCTTTAAAGTTGCAAAGAAAGTCATTGCTTTTACCTTACCCTCATCTGCATGTAGTACTTATGCCATTGGCGTCTAGCTGCAAGTCCTTTTGTCAATTTTTCATTTTTATTTTTCTATTTATCTCTGGATTGTTTTAGTCATCAGTTGCTTTTGAAATTTCTCATTGTATTTGAAGAGCTTTGATGAGCTGTAATTGCCACACAATAAACACGTATTCAAATTGCACAGTTTGTATATATATATATATATATATATATGGTGTATATAATCACCACAAACAAAATTGATCAGTTTTCTCCTGCTTAGTTGTCACCTGGCCCTCTTGCTCCTTATGCTTCAGGCAATCATTTATCAGCTTAATGTCACTGTGTTGAATTTTTATTTTCTAGAAATTCATGTATATGAAACCACATGCAATATTTTTTCTGATTTCTTTCATTTAGTATAACGATTTTGAGACTCACTCATGTGCAACAGGTCATTCCTTTTTATTGCTCAGTAGTGCTCCATTGTAGGAACATCACATAATCCCTGTTTATCTGTTCATTTGTTAATGGGTATTTGGGACAATTACATGGGGACAAACTTATTTTGCCATACAAATAAAATACCTAGCAACATCCCTATGCAAGTCTTCACATGAATGTAGTCTTTAATTTTTTTGTGTAACATTTACTCAGAATTAAATGACAGGGTCATCATATTTGTTTTAATTTTTTCAGAAACTCCAAAACTATTTTCCAAAGTAGTCGTATCATTTTGTGTTTCCACAAGCAAGTTCTAAGTAATCTTGTTGTTCTGTATTCCTCCTAGCATTGGTGTGATTAGCTTTTCAACTTTAGCCATTCAAACGAATGTGTAGTCATACATCATTGTAGTTTTAATTTGCATTTCTTAATAGTTAATAATGTTGATTTCACGTGATTTTTTTTGCCATCAGTATATCTTTCATGAAAAATGTCTGTTCAAAAATTTTGTCCACTTTTGAAAGCTGATCAAGGCCCAAAAAGTCGCAGTGTTTTTACTACTTTTCTATCATGTACATCTGAAAAGGCATCCTGTATGCATAAATCAGAGGCATATATCTACGGAACCCTTAGACTCACCTAAATCCTAATATGTATTTTCCTAGAATAGAGATCACTACAATCCTGACTCTTCTCAGTGTTACCCACTTTGAACTCTATATACTAGAAGTTTAGTTATTTGTATTTGTATTAGCCAAAATTTTGACAATTGAACTTGGTCAAATTTTGTGTACACTTATCAGAGCATAAGCCTACATGAGCATCCAGTAAAAGCTATACTTTTACTGACAGGTTGCTACTCTGCACAGAGATGGCATGTTAACTATTAGAAACAAGTGATTCAACTAGAAAAGAAAGAGTGTAAACTGCTCTTCCCAAAATCTTGAAAAAATTCAATGTCCTGTACAGTATTCTATTAGACATATTTGTATTATATGGTGCCACATCTAAGCTCTGGTAATAATTATTTTCTACATTAAAACAATGAATTGGTTTTTTCTTTCATGAATATCAATACCAAGAGTTAGTATGAAACCTAAATTTACTATAAAAAATGAAAATTGAGTACGGGAAATGAAAATTTGAAAAACTAAAATTTTTGAGAAGTTACATTTGGCATTATAAGTTGAAGAAAAATATTTTAGGTAGAAAGTAGCAAAAGTTTTGTCAAAGCAGGCATGGAGGTTCATGCCTATAATCCCACTTAGGCTGAGAGGAGAGGATCACAAATCCCAGTCCAGCCTGGGCAGTTTAGCAGCTTAGTAAGATACTGCCTCAAAAATCAAATCAAATCAAATCAAATCAAATCAAATCAAAAATAAACAACAAAAGAAGGTAAGGCTGTGAAGTTATTCTTTTCATTGTAGCTCAGTGAAAAGGCCCTGGGTTAATACTTAATACAGAACAAAACAAAACAAAACAAAAAAAAAAAAAAAAAAAAAAAAAAAAAAAAAAAAAAAAAAAAAAAAAAAAAAAAAAAAAAAAAAAAAAAAAAAAAAAAAAAAGAAAAGAAAAGAAAAAAAGACTTTCCCCAAATTTGAATGTTAGAAAACTAAGTTTGAAAGATTGTGTAAAGCGTGTCTTCAAGTGTTTCTTCTATCCTTATATTGGGAAGGAGATAGAATTTAACTAACAAAATAATCTTATTGTGGAATAAAATATAGTAGAATTTCTTCTACCTGCATTAGTTATTTATGGACCAAAGCAGAGCACTGACCATATTTGACAAATTCTTATGCTGACAAAGAAATTACAGTAACACAGCAGCTGTGTTATTTGGGGCCTTCTTGAGCTGCAAAATTTTCAGTGAGTTAAAATAACATTTTGGCTACTGAGTAAAATGTATGAACTATCAAAAACACAGACATCTGACTTTAAAAGTTAGGCTAAAAACAGCTCTTCACATAATGTCAATTTGAGCAACAGCTCATCTGAACTAGGAGACAGAATCTCTGTGACTGGCTTCCTCAGGTTGTACTATGTGAAGCCAATCTGGTAGTATTGAATTCTTACAAAAAATTGTTTCCCCGCTACCGTGTGTGCTTGGAAACTTTTTTATCATGTCTGAACAGTTATACTAAAATGATTATTTTCTTCTAGATAGGAAGATAATGAAGATAATAATAAACATACTCAACTACTCAAGAATAAGATAGAAACCAATGAATAAACAAGATATAAACACAAGGTTGAGTGAATTACAAGTAACATTTTTCTTTAAAAAATGTGCCAGGTAGTTTTGTGGGTATCAAGATAATTACTCAAATTCCAATTAGAAAAACAAACAGATCAATGAAGCAGCACATATTTGTGAGCATCTACTATATGGAAGGCACAGTGTTGTTAGATATTGTAAACAAAATTGTAATAATAACCTTCATCCTGATAATTTGCGTAATTATTTAAACATGTACAGCATTTGATGTTTAATTTTTTAAGTGAAGGTCATTTTAAGACTTTTTCTCAAATTCTTGTTATCTTAGTACCTACCTCTAATATCTTCTTTTTGGTAAATGCCTTCCCAGAGGAATAAACAGTTATATTTAGTTACTATCTTCTCTGTATTCTCTTCAAACCTTATTTACAAACCAGGTGTGGTGGCACATACCTGTTATCCCAGCATTCAAGAGTCTGGGGCAGGAGTTCCAGCCCAGTATGGCATGCATAGTGAGTTCAAGGCCAGCCTGAACTACACAGAAAGACCCTCTCTCAAAAAACAAGATCTTTACTTATAGATGTGTTCAAACACGACTTGTGCTTGGGAGTATTGAGAGGGAGAATTGCTATAGGTATATCTTCAACAGAAGACTGATCTTTTCTACTAAGAAAGGTCATTTCCTGCAACTGATAAAGAGTTTCAGGATAGAAGAAAGCAAACAGAGTGAAAAAAAAAAAAAGGAACACCTATTTTACCCAACAAATGAGACTATTAAGTCCTAGAAATCAACAGGAACAAGTAGCATGGATTCCAGGAAGAGAAAAATCAGCGCCTCCCAAGAACCTGCCAGGCTGGGTCAGGGTGGATCCAACCAAAAGACAACTAGCCAGCCTTCTGGTAAGTGGCACAATGGATTCCAGGAAGAGAAAGGTCAGTGCCTCCCATGAGCCTACCCATCTGTGGGCTGAGAATCAACAACACTCCCCCCACCCCTGCAAGCAACCTGCTGGTTCGGAGGACCGGCTAAGTTGATAGCAACTAAGGTACATATAGCAACTAAATGCTTGTATTGTTTGGTTGATTTTGCAGACCTGGGGCTGGCAGTCTGAGCATCTCTTGGGACGATGACAGTATGCAATGTAGCAAATATAGGGGATTTCCTTCTATCTTGTCTTTGAGGCTCAGTATTGTTCTCACTGTTTTGCTTTATTCTGATTAATTGTTTGGTGTTATTCAATATTCTGTTTTGATTGGCTTTATTCTGTCTTGTTTTTGGTTTGATTTTGCTATACCTGATGGAATGGACAACTATTATGAAGATAATAAGATATACTATAGTAGTTATTGTTTTCCTAATATCCTGCTTTGAAGTTCTGTAACAAGTCTACTGCTTTGTTTTGATTGACTTTGTTCTGTTTTGTTTTATTGGATTTTACTATCTTTAAAATAAATAAATAAAAGAAATCAACAGGAATATCATAGCCATATTTCTGGTTTATCCTGTATTATAAATATTTATTGATATTCTGCATATGAAGTTGAGTCACATTTTCCTATCTCATTGCAATTTCAAGTTCATGTCTTATAATACTATTATTAACACTGTACAGTTAAGATCTATGAAAAGAAGGGATGAATGGCTCCCAGAAAAATCCCATTTCAGTAATTGTTTAGTTAGACCTTTTCTATATATTCTAGTACTGGAAAGAACAGAAATTTTGGTTAGTGTGAGCTATGAAGGAGGGTTGGAGGAGAAGGAGGAGGTCATAGAACAAGGAATTCATCTGTACACACAAGTGGAGCAGATATAATGATCTTGGGGGGACCTGTAAGAAGGGAGTGAAACATGATGGTGCCTGAGAAATTAGACAAAAGTAAAAACACAAGGGATGTTTTGCAAACTTAGGTTAAGACTGACCAGTGTATCACTTAGCATCTCTTCTCACTTCATGCTTATGTAATTTCTCCCAGTCCTCTGCGATACTTGCCTACCAAACTTCTGGTGCATCCATTAATACATTCATTTTTAAAGAGGAAATAGAAGTATGAGATAATATAGGAAAAAATCTTACTGCTGAATTCTAAAAGTTCCTTGAAATACAAACCACAAAGGAAATACCAAGTGGCTTCTCTAAGAGATGGAGGAAATTTGTAGGACAAGATACTCACTTTCTGGTTCTTGCTTTCATTCCCTGAAGACATCTCTGTGTTTCTTGGCTCTGTGTGTGCGTGTGTGTGTATGTGTGTGGGTGAGTGGATGTTTCCAGATATGTGCAGCACAGCTTTGGAGCCAGACCACAGGTCTATGAGTCAAACTTTCAGCCTGCATTTGTCTTAAACCATGAAGCTCTGGGTGTAACCTAACAGACCCTGGCAGGTTGTCTGAATAGTTCTTTCACCACTTGACCTGGAATGTAGTAAATCAGATGACATATTGTTCCAATTTTAAATTAGTACTCATATTTTAATAAAAAGGAAGAGTGTGTTCTATGAAGATTTTTGAACACAAGGAAAATCTAGTTTCAGATCCAAACTATTATGACATTTAATATTGGAGTCACTTTATGTAGCTTACTTAGTTTTAAAAATCTTTATAAATATTTTTGCATTTGCTATGAACAAAATTTGGCTCCTTCCAAAATTCATATGTTGATGCCTTAACCCTTCTGTGATGGTAGTTAGAGGAGGTACATTTTGGAGATTAATTGGTTTAAATAAAGTTAGGAAGGTGAATTCTTACTTATGGGATTTATGCCCTAATAAGAGGAGGGTGAGACACCAGAGTTCTATTCTGCCATGTCAGAACAAAACTAACACTGAGAAGGTTTCAGCCGCAAGCCAGGGAGCAATTTTTTGTCAAAAATCCCGAAGTATCGGCCCTTTGATCTTGAACTTGTCCACCTTCAGAACTGTAAGCAGTCCCCATCAATTGTGAATGCCACTAAATCTGCAGGGTTTTGTTATAGCAGCCTGAGAAGACTAATACAGCAATTTAAATTAAGTTACATTTAAAGTAAAAGTTAATACTAACAATTAATATCTATAAATTATAGTATTAATAGTTATATAATTAATGTAGTATTACTCTACAGGGTTTTGGTATAGCAGCCTGCGAACACTAATACAACAATTTAAATTGAGTTATGTTTAAAGTAAAACTTGATGTAACAATTTAATAACTATAAATTATAGTATTAATGTTAATTAATGATGTTAATCCCTTTTTTCTTACTAATAAAATCTTACCCCTCCTTCTAAAATTTACCTCTCCTTCTAAATAAATACTGTGTGAGCGGTATGTACAATGAAAACCTCAGCTCAGCTCTCTTCAAACCAGAATGAAAACATTCTACACATTTAGTTTTAGAAAGGTCATCATATATTATATCAAAAAATATTATTTCTTATACTCTTTAGTATAAAACACAGTTAATTTCAATCTGTTTAAGGGACAGTGAGCCCTCTTGTAGCCTAAGATCATTCAGTCTCTGGCAGAAGCCTGAGTCTAGATGATGGTATTCTCTAGAATCTTTAGGGGATGCTCTGGATTTATGAAAGTCCAATTCGAGCTGGAAGAGGCCTTGCAAATCCAGAAGTAGCTTTCTTTCTCTGTCTTCTAGTTCTGAGATTTTCTCTGTCTTTCTGTCTCTGTCCTGAGCTAGTGATTGTTCACACAGGCAGAGTCCAAAACACAGAGCGCCTGGAGGAGTGCCGCCAAGGGCGTGGAGCACCCAAGGAACACACTGAGGGCACGGAGTGCTGGAGGCCAACAGGTGCTCCATGCCCCAGAGCACCGGGTGTGAGAAGCAAGCTAGTTACGCAAAGTGGCCTCATATGACAAGTGTATAAATGCACTGCAGTGGCTGAGCAGTCTCCTCCTCCCATCTGCAGGAAGGGCTCCGCCTGACCCCAGCTTTCCATCTCAATCTTTATTTTCTTCATCCTCTCATCATCATTCCCCCCAGGAACTTAGAGAACTCTCATGGCCAGGACATCTTTTCACCCACTTCTTTGTCCAACGACATCAGTACCAAACTAACTGGATTAATAGGGTGTGATGGGAATAAGAAAATGAATGGTAAATAGTAATACTGGCAAAACATCTCTCAGAATATTTATAAGGGTATTTCAAGGGCAATCTATCAGCATCTCTTTTGTTCTGTTTCTTTCCTTCTAAACTTGTATGCATTTCTTCACCTACAATGAGAAAAGCATTATTCAACCCTGTCTCTACCTGAATCAGTAATTCTTCACTTAGTTTTGCTATGAAAACTTTGAGACATAATAGACGGGCATTGAGCACTCACTAATTGTCAGGCCCTAATCTCTGTGCTATACAGAATTGCTCTTTAAATCTGTCCATGTGCCAGGAGTTTGGCTCAGCGGCTCAAGCGCCTGTCTGGCAGGCATGAGGTTGTGAGCTCGATCCTCGGTGCCGCAAAAAAAAATAAAATTAAAAAAAATAAATAAATAAATAAAATAAATCTGTCCGTGAGCCTAACAGGGAGGACCTATGAAGGTGCTCTTTGCATGGAGTAGGTAATAAGCTAACAGCACTCAGCTCCAGTGCCTGTGCCCACTTTAGCAAGCACGTGGAACTTCGGGAGACTGCTTGTCTCTGCTGCGTCTCCCTAGGTCAGTACTCTTCTCCTCCCCCGTAGCTTTCCACCCTGTTCGCCCTCACCTTCCACCTCTCAATTACTGAACTTCACCATGTATAAAGCTGTTTTTCCTGCTAACCTGAAACTTTCAAATGATTTAAATTTCAGGACATAAGTGTCATTAACAGGAATAAATACTTCACATGTCAATTATTTCCAAGTTACATATAAAGTTGCTTCTGACAGAATTACATTAGAATACTCATTAATGAGTACTGTAGGCAATAAATCCACCACAAGGTAAAAACTAAAACTCAGAGAAAATCAGTCTCCAAAGAGACACACTGAAAAATATATATATTAAAACATTGTAAGGCTTGTCTTTGAGTAGTAGAACCATGGTGACATTTTTCCGTGTATTGTAATTTTGAGTAGTTTTTAAATTTTCCATGGTAATTGCTAAATACTTAAGCAAGAGAAGAGCAAAAAATACATTTATGTGCAGCACATACTAAGAGACAAAACATTATGAATCTTTAGTCAATGAATATTGGTGTGGCTTCAGACAAAATAAATTCCTGGGGTCCTCTTTCCTCCTCTTTAAGAGAATGATGTTTACTACAATTTCCATGTACTATGTTGTCACTTTCATTTACATTTTTTTTCATGAAAAGTAGACCTTGTCAGCTTTTCTGAATGAAGATCTTGAGTTCCTAGAGACTGAGGCAGGAGGATCACAAGTTCCATTCTAATGTGTCATAGATTATTGTATAAATCACTATGCTGTATCTTGAAGTACACTACTAATACATACTCCTAAAATATCTATTGCTGTATAACTGTGTTTATCAGATTTCATAGATTTTAACCAGCTCACGTTGTATCTAGTTCCTTTTTAGCCTCATGGAACCAGACATATACTTGCTTTTTGGTGGGAGTGCAGAATTGTGTCACTATTAGCAAGAAGTTTTTGAGTTCTTAATACATTCTTATGTTCATGTTGTATCTGTACAGAGGTAGTAGGTATTATCTTGACTCTCAAGTAGATTTTAGATTAGTTCCAGGAAAAAATAGCTTTATTTTGTCATCAATGACAGTAAAAGAAGAGCAGTAAATGCCGTCTTCTTCCACATATAGCACAGCTATCATGCTAAGTAATTGTATGTCACAGTTAATGAATGAGAGGTGCCTTTGATGTGTGCTGTGAAGGGTGGAAGGAGCTGTTTCCATTGAGAGGAAATAAAGATGGGAGGCTTCATCATGAGAAGTGAGAAGGTATCTTGAGTGAGAGAGTGGAAAAATCTAGGAATCATGTGATTATACTTGCAGAACTGAAACACAGTTCAAATCTTTGTTGTAATATATCTCAGAATGTTGGGTAAAGTTGTGTATATTTCTAGGCATAGCTACTGTGAAGGAGGAATGCAGGTTTAAAGAAACAAGCTTCTTCATCGCATTTAATTGGAACTTCATACTACACAAGATATCCAGGCAGTTACACTTATCTACTCGTTTAGAAATGATCCGGGTAAGACTCTAAGAAGTTAAATGATTTATAGATGGCAGAATATTGAATATGAGGTGGAATTTAAATCCAGGATACTTTACTCCTGATCACAGACTCCTTCAATACCTGAGAATCCTATTGATTTCAAAATCATAGACTGGCCTTACATAATGACCTAGACCTGTTAGCCAATAGTAATTTTTGGAGAAGGGATATTACATATCTACATAATTGAATGAGATAATTCATGAATACAGAGCATCTTGAAACTTCTTCTTTATAATCTTTTGTAACTAAAAAATAGTAGGCCATCTGCACTTCAAAACTTATCATGATGTATCCAAGAATCTGCTTTAATGATAACATATATTTTGGAAAACACATCATTATTGCACACTGTTGGCAAAGAAGAAATTTTGTGTTAAAACTTCCAAATTATTGACATCTTTCTTGTAAAGAAGCCAATACACTACCACAGGATCTATAAAAACTAGAAGTGATGCAGTTAATAAGGTTGTATATTTCTGAGTCTGTAAGCTTCCATTTTAAGTATCTTAAGTGTTACTTTAAAATCATCAACAAATTTTAAAATAACACTGATTTGCTACGTATAAGCAGAAACTCATGTCAGAAAAGCTCTCTGTTATTTTTAGATCAAGAAAACACAAAATCAAGGAAGTTAGAAACATTCTCTTTCCATTAGCAGGGCAAAAATGACTTTTTTGTATTTGTGTTCTGCTTGTTTTTCAGACCTTCCTCCACAACGGTCATCAGGTGCGATATTTGACATCTGCAAGACTGGGTTCTAACATGTATCTTTGTAAGTGTGTGAATGGCAACACTGGATCTCACTGCTAGTGCTTTCATCACTTTATACAGCATAATAAACACTAAAAATGTGCGAAATGGGAGCTGAAGATACCACATAATTTTTTAAATAAGTAGCACAAGTTTTTTTTTTTTCAGCAAATCAATCACAAGTACTGACTCAAGATTTCTTTGAAGGAGCTCGCTTACATTATCAAACTGAGACCTAAGCACACAGAAGACTAATGTAGAGAGACAGTCACTACTGACACTGCTGAAAACGGAAACAACAGGAATACTAATAGCAACGATAGGAACGCCTGGCTCTCCATGCTTCGTATGTTCTAGGCTCTCAGCTAAGCCTAATGCATCGATTATTTTATTTAAAGCTAACAAAATCAGGATGCAAGAGTAAAAATATTTACTATAAAATGATCACTGCGTGCTAGAAACTTTCCAAGATCACCTCATTTAAATCCTCAAAAAAAACCCTCTACATTTCTGTGAGGATATGGACCTCCATAGAGGGAACAGAAATATTGTTGGGATCACCGAGCACTGATGCGGCTTTGACCTGTGTGAGGAAAGAGGTTGGCTGACACAGTGTGCCTCCAGATCCCAGAGAACCTGCATTTGTAAACATTCACGGAAATGGGAAACATTTATTTCGTGTAGGCAGAATAGTTACACTCGCACTGAGTATAAAGTGACAACTGAATCTCAAGAATTTCCCAGTCTGATCTGATGAGACCATACTGTTTGCAGATGCTATCAATAGCAGCATGTGTCTCGCTAGGGACTTTGAAGTCAATGGAATATGATCTATTCGCACTCCGTGTGGCCATTTAGGCTCAGAAGGTTTTCATTTTCATCAACTAGTTAGGTTTTTGTGATTTATTTTAACTAGTTAAATGAGGGGCCTATTTAAACTGGGTGTATATTTGTATATAATTTGCCCAAAGTTATTTAAGTAACAAATGGTAGAGGCAGATTTCAATCCCAGACAACTGGCTGCAACTCTTCATTTATAATTGTTGCTACATGTGAATGAAGATTCCGATTAAAGAAATGGTCTTCTCTGCTTTCCCCTTGTTATCTGGGGGGGCAAGACTAACAACTATATCATTTTTCTTTTGCCAATAAAAGGTAAGTTTCGTTAATAACATCTTTTTCTGATTTTTACATATTCTTCTCATTCTTTATTAAATTTTTTTTCTTTTTAAAAAAGCAAAACAAAGGATAGAAATGATATAGAATTTCAAAAAAAGTAGGGAATCAACTTTAGTTAATATATTGCATATTGTTGTCTTAGAAGTTGTTGTTCAGGTTATAAAGTCTAGACACAAAAGTGATCAATCAAACAATGACAGCACAAACTGTTCTTTTTGATGAACTAACAGAGATTAGTAGTAATAGTTATCTATCTAGTACACATATACATACATACATTTATGTGTGTTTACCAGCATACATATAATCTTTTCCTTTATTCCTTTTTTCTTCTCCCCTATCCTAGTTGTTCTGTCCTTTTGAGCACTTTCTTTTCCTTTCATTTTTACCATGTCTATTGTATATTTAGGATCTTATCACCCTTTCAGATTTTTATTTTTTATTAGTTGCTATAGTAGGGAGACAGTATGATATTTATAAATGTGAGTTTGATTTATTTCAATTATGAGTATGGCTGCAAGTTGCCTCTGTTTACCTATAAAAGCATCAAGATTATCCTTTTTTATAGGTGAGTAATATTCCATTGTATAAAAATACCTTGTCTTTTTTATCCATTCTGTGGTTGATGGGCATTTTGATTATTTCCAAGATTTAGCTATTACAAATTGTGCTGCTATAAACACGAGTGCACATATAGCACTGTGGCATGACATTTTCAATTTTTCTGGGAAAATACGCAGAAGGGGAATAGCTGGAATAGTTTTTAGGATCTTCTATGTAGAATATCATGTTGTCTGAGAATAGTGATAATTTAACTTCTTCCTTTCCTATACTTACTCCTTTTATTTCTCTCTCTTGTCTAATTGCTCTGGCTAATGTTTCCAGAGCCATATTGAATAGGAGTGGTGACAGTGGACATCCTTGTCTTGTTCCTGATTTTAGAGTGACAGTCCCAAAAGTCACACTATAAGACATGTTCATCATACTCCTCCCTTGTATCTTCTATAGTTATTCTCTTCTTTCCACATCTGGTTCTGGCAGTCATTGGTCTGTCACTATAGCCTCAATTTTAATAGAATTTCTCATAAGAAAAATTTTATAGTATGTTTTCTTTTGAATTTTGGTTCCTTCTATTCATGACAATGTTTCTGACATTCATCCACTTTATGGTGCATCACACAAGTTCATTTTGTTTATTGCTTACTAGTACTTCATTGCATGGATATACCACAACTTGTTTAGTCACAAATTGATGATATTTGGATTGTTTGCAATTTTGATTAAAGAAGTAAAGACACGACAAACAATCAGGTACATGTCGTTGTGTGAAGGTATCTTTCTCATAAACACAAAGGTATGAAATTCCTGAGTCTTAATTATAGTAAATCCCTATTGAGTTATACACAGTTCTAATATGGCTTAATATATTTCATACACAATGAAAATCTTTAAGACATTTGCTTTATGTTCTTATCTTGGTTACTTTTCTTTCATTGCTGGGATAAAATACCTAACACTCAAAATTAAGGAAGAAAAGGTTTATTTATCTTATAGTTTTGGGAGGTTTCAGTCTATAACCAGCTGGCTGCAAGGCAGGTTGGCCTGGCACTGGGAAAACATTTCAAGGGAGCAACTAGAACAAAAAGGTAGGGAGAACAAGCCTATTCTTCTCCCTTATATTGTACACAGGCCACCCTCACTCCAGGGCAGATGTAGCACTCACAAAATCTCCTTGCCCTCTTTTGCACAGGATGAGGATATTTACAAAGTAAGAATCCTGGCTCCCTGCTGAGACTCTCAGGTAAACTTCTAAACTTCTCAAGTTGACACAATGTATCAACCATAACAGTGCTAAAGATACATTGTTAGTCAGATAATTTAATTTTAGTTATTATAGCAGATTACAGTGTTATCTAATTGTGTTGTTAATTTTCATATTTCTAATGATGCTGAGAATCTTTTCATGCCCTTAGTTGACATTTATATATTTCTTTGTGAAGTGGCATTTGAATCTTTTGACCTTTTTTTTTAACTTGGTTTTGTGTTTTCTTCTTAAATCATAAGATCTCTAATATATTCTGTATGTAAGCGATTTATTAGTAAATATTACACAAATACTTTCTCCCATTCTATGGATGCTTTTTCATTTTCTTGAGAGTTTTTTGAGGAAGGAAATGCTTTCAATAATGACAGAATTTTATTACTTAATATCTTTATTTTTTGGTTTGAAATATTTCTGTGCTACCTAATAAACATTTATTTAATTTAATATCAATTATTTTTCCTTTGTTTTCATAAGAAGTCTTATAGCTTTAGCTCTTACGTTTAGATCAAACAATCTATGGTCTATTTCGAGATAATTTTTGTATGTGGGGTAAAGTATGGACCAATTTCTTTTGTTTTGTGTGTGCACTGTTAAGGTTTGTGTCTCAGAGTCTCCCAAGGCCTCACGTGGTCATAGGGTTTTTTCAGAGGTGGCTGAATCCAGAGTGTGTGATTGATTTATAGTGCAATGCCGTGATTAAGGGAGGGTGATTCTGGATCAGCATTGGATAGGCACTGCCCTAATCCCGGTAGACTGCATACAATACCAGGGTTAGGAAGAGGCTTGTCTTGCTCTCTTTTGTTGCCTTTGCTGTTTTCTATCACCAAGAACTGCTGCCTATCTGTTATGTGCCACCTTGCCTTGACTGAAACCTCTACAAATTGTGAGCTAAATAACCTTTCCCTCTTTAACTTTCTGGTGTCCGGCATTTTGTCTTAGCAATAAGAAAAGAAACTAAAGCATGAACATACAAATTTTCTGGTAACCATTATTGAAAGGAACTGCATTTACATTTTTGTTGACATTAAATTGACTATATATATAGGCAAGTCTATTTCTGGACTCTCTATGTTGGTCTATTGATACAAGTATATATATATATATATTTTTTTTCAATAGTATAACAAGTCTTGACCAATGTAACTCTATAAAATTCTGGATTTTTTCCCAGTTTTTGAGGGATTTTTTTCAAGTTTTTATTTTTTTAGTACATATTTATAGTTCATAATGATTATGTTTTTTAAGGGGAATTTGTATATGCACATTAGACATTTTAATTTTTTTCATTCCCTTTCCTTCCCCTCAATCCCCACTCCATTCATCTCTTGATCCCTTTCTCATTTGAGAACTATCTATCGTTTACTTCCTATTTTCTATCTTTTATTTTGATCTTAATTTATATTCTGGGTTTCTCGTACAAGAAAAAACCATGCAATATTTGAGCTTACATGCCTGATTCATATCACTTAAAAATATGGTCTGAAGATGTATTCATCTTCCTATAAATGATTCAAATTTATCCTTCTTTATGATGGCAGTACACCATTGTGTGTAAATACCACATTTTCTTTATACATTCATTGATTGAGTGGCATATAGACCACTTCCAAGATTTAGCTATTATAATTATGCTGCTATACAAATGGGTTTGCATGTGTCACTATTATATGATGTCTTTAGTTTCTCTGGGAAGATACCTAGAAGAGGAATATATGGGTTTAATGGAATTTCTAGCTTTTGTTTTTAAAGGAATCTCATACTGATTTCCTAGTGGTTGTAGTAATTTACATTCCCATCAACATTGTAGAAGTGTTTTTTTTCTCCAGTCTTACCAGCATTTGTTATCACTTAATTTCTTGATGATATACATTCTTTTGGGATGGCATCTCAGTGTTGTTTTAATTTGCATTTTTTCTAATGGCCAATGATGCTGAACATTTCTTCATGTACTTATTGGCTATTTGCACTTTTGAGAAGTGTCTATTCATTTTTTTTGCCCTTATTTTGATTGGGTCTTTTATTTTGGGGATCAAATTGTTTTGATTTCCTTATATATTCTAGATATTAGTCCTCTGAGGAATAGCTGGCAGGAATATTTTCCCCTCGTGTAGGTTGTCTCCTCTGTTGGTTGTTTCATTTGCTCTGCAGAAACTTTTTTAATTTGATGTGGTCCCATTTGTTGATTGCTGGTACTATTTCTTGTGATTTGGGGCCCATTCAGACACTCTTTCTACACCCATGATAAGAGGTCACCTATTTCATCTTCCAGCAGTTTGTTTCTGTTTTAACATTAAGATCTTTGATCTATATTGATTTTAGTAAAATACATAGGCCTCTAGACTCAATCTTCAATTTTGCCACACTAATTATTGAAGAGGCTATCTTTCCTTCAGTATATCCTTTTAGTCCTTCTTAAGGGGCAGCATGCTAAATTTTTTCAAAGGTGCATTATGGGGGGAATATATAAACTCATGATTGTTTTTATAAGTATTTCTATTGATGAATTATTAACTTTAATTTGTGAGTTTTATTGTATTAAACAATATGTACTTAACAGGAAAATAAAAATAAAATATTAAATTTTTAATATGTAATGAGTGTTTCAAATAAACATCAACATTTTGAATGTCAACTGTTTACCTGCTTACCAAATTTTAAAAAATAACAGAAAAAAACTCTTATGTGTGCTACAATGAAAACACAAACAAAACTCTAGCACAGAAATAATCTTTGTTTCAATTATCGCCCGTGAGGCAGTCTTCCCACATGGCAGCCACATGCTCCATACACAGCTCCCGCTTATACTGAGAGCTCTTGTGCTGAGCTTTCTTTTCTTGTTTAGCAGGCCATATGTGTCACCTCTCTTGTCCTCCTCTTTTTTCACAAGCTCTCTATTATATTATACAAAGTACATGCAGCAGGGAGATAAAATATCAGTAAAATAAAATATCAAATATGTCATAAGTGTTTAGAATAAACAACAACATTTTCTACAGCAACAGTCTGCTTACTAATTTTTTTCTTTGTGGCATTGGGGATCAAACTTACAAATTTGCACCTGCCAGACAAGCGCTTAAGCCACTGAGTCAAACCCCTGGCCCTGGTTTCCTGAGGCAGGGTTGCACTATGTAACTCAGGCTGGCCTTACACTCACGTTGTAGCTCAAGCTGGCCTCAAACTCACAATGCTCCTCCTACCTCAGCCTCCCGAGTGCTGTGCTTACTAAATTTTAAGAAATGACAGCAGAAATAAGTTTCTGTGTGAACTATAATGAAGATGCAAACAAAACTCCACCACAGAAATAATCTTTACTTCAATTACCACACCTAACACCGTTTTCATACATGAAAACAGCATGTTTCATACACAAATACCACTTAAACTGATAGCACATATATTTTGTTTTCCTGTCTTTTTTGATACAACACACCTGACGTCTTGCCCATATTCCTGTTTTCTTTGAAGGCTCTTGTGATGCTTCATCTGTTTGTTCACTGATCTGCTTTAGAATTCTTTTGAGGAATTCTTTGGGCAGATATATATTATTCTTCCTCTGTTGTAATTGATCATTTATCTATTCCAGTCCAAATTCTGTAAGAAAATTTCTCTGTGATATTTTGTGCTTGCTATTTTCTTTGTAAACTATGAAACTATTTATGCCTGACATGTCTAGTATCAGGTAAAACACAAGCATTGGCCAATGCTTTGTGTTTCCAGTGAGGTCACAGTTGATGCATAACTCTTCAACAGCATCTGCTCCACTTTTTGCTTTGTTGTAAAATGTAACCATTTCTGGTCTCATTTGTGTTGAAGTTTCACTATCTTTTTTTTGTTGTTTGTTTGTTTTTGAGACTGGGTTTTGTTATGCAGTCCAGGCTAGCCCTGAACTCACTATGTAGTACAGGTGTAATTTTGACAGCATCAATACTAGTTTGTTTTTCTTCACCATATAGGAGTCCAGTGTTATGTCTTCTGAAAGCCAAAGGTTGTACTATACATTTCTCTAGTGTGCATTTACAATTTTTTTTCAGGAATATTGATTTTGTTCTTGTGAATAGTTCCTGTGTTGGTCAACTGGTGTTCTTTTAGTAAATGTAACATCAATGAGTAACTAGTGAACCATTCTTCGAATATAACATTTGCATTACTTTTTGAGACAGGTGCAACATCTCTGTTCACAACCTCATATGGTTTATTGCTGCACAAATAAAGACCTGGTGACTGAGTTTCAGGATAAATTTCTAAATTCAAGGCATAAAATGTCTTCACATCTACCAGGATATATATTTTATGCCATATTTGAAAGTTCTAACTGGCGTATATTGCCAAAACCTTCAACAGTCACAAAATAATATGAGTTGTTCATCAGTTGTCATGCATTTAGATTGTGCTTAAATTGCTTGACAATTTGAAATAAGGCTTTCAAAAATGATTGAATAGCAGCCAAATTGTCAGGGTTTTTCTCTTGATAAGTCATTTTGTTTTTAACACATGGACAGTTTTGAAGGAAACCAAATCTCTTTAGTATCATTATTGTTTTAAAAATCTCAAAGCCACATCTGACAATTCTCCATGAATCCTTTAGATTCTGATTAGAATGATGATGTCCTGCAAAGAAGGCTTTCAGTTCAGATAGTGAAGTGTCATGATAAATGTAATTTTAAGTATCACTATTGTTGCATATAGAATGTTTTACTTGCATTTCATTATTAGTGTACTTAAAAACATCTTGCAGCATAGTGCCTATTGCAAACAATTTCCACTATTGAATCTTAGTGTTGGAATTCCATCCTGTAGGTTTTACTCCTGGCAAGAGCCTAATAACATTTTCTGACCTAGCTCTAACATTTGATCCTTCAAGTATACATGAGCATTTTGCAGCATATTGATTAGCCAAATACTTATTTACATTACTATTCTCTTCCTCATTTGAATCAGGGGTCTTAATTCTGTACTTTTCTGTTATGTCTTGCACCATCCTCCTGTTATAACTTCATTGACTGATATGATCCAAGTTATCATTGGTAGCTGAATCATCTGATAACTCACTTTCAACCTCCTCCCCAACTTTCAAAAGCAGATTTGCATCCAATACTGTACTGAATTGGGCTAATTCTGCAAGAAAAATAAAAAGAAAATAATAATAAAACAAATTATAAATATACAAAAATGGATCATGGAGCATAATGTGAATAAAATTCATCCATTGGTACTTTGACACATGTGTGTACATCTCGTCATTCACTGTATCAAGTGGGTGAACACAAAGATTTTTTCCTGTGTTACGCCAGCTACCAATATGCTGAAGTGATACTTTCAATTACAAAAGTATGGCATGGGTGTATTTCACCCAACACGTTGCCCCAGTTTAAGATCAAATAACTGAATTGTCTGGAGTTGCTTCTGTATCCTCTATTCTGTTCCTTTGATCCTCATGTTCATTTTTTGTGACACTGTGATTCTCTTTTTATCAGTAGCTTTGTAATGTAACTTCAAATCTGGGATTGTGATGACTTCTGCTTTCTTCTTGTTACCAAGAATTGTTTTTGCCCTTCTGGGTCTTTTCTGGTTTCACATGAATTTTAGAATTGTTTTCTCTAGGTCTTTTAGGAAAGTTGTTGGGATTGTATTAAATCTGTACACCAGTTTTCGGAAGTATGGCCATTTTAATGATTCTGGTTCTACCTATCCAGGGACAGGGGATGTCTTTCTATTTTCTCTTGCTCTCTTTGATCTCCTTTTTTCAGAGTACTGTTTTTTATTGCATTGTTTTTATTGTTGAGGTCTTTTACTTCCTTGGTCAAGTCAATTCTTAAGTATTTAATTTTTCTTGCTCTTGTGAATGGCATCATCTTTCGAATTTTTTTCTCAGTGAGTTCATTATTTGAATACAGGAACATCACTGAACTTTGCATATTAATTCTGTATCCTGTTACCTTGCTCAATTTGGTTATTAGTTCTAGGAATCATTTGGTGGAATTTTTTGTCTTCTATGTAAAGGATCATGTCTTCTGCAAAAAATAGTAACTTGAATTTTTCTTTTCTTGTCCATATCCCTTGTATTTCTTTCTCTTTTTGATTGTTCTGGCTAATGTTTTTATTACTATGTTGAACAGGAGTGGTGATAGTGGGCATCTTTGTTGTGTTCTCACCTTCAGAGGGAAAGCTTTCAGTTTTTCCCCATTTAATATAATATTTGTGGTAGGTTTGTCATAAATGGCTTTTATCAGAGTGTACTTATTTTCTTCAGTGTTTTTTCTTTATCATCAGTAAATGTTGGATTCTGTCAAATGCTTTTTTCTGCATTTATTAAGATGATTATGTGATTTTGTTCTTGCTCCTGTTTGTGTGGTGTGTTATACTTATTGATTTACATATTCTGCACCATCCCTACATGTCTAGGACAAAGCCTACTTGGTCTTGGTGAATAGCCTTTTTGATGATTTGTTGCATTCTGTTGACAGTGTAGATTTTTGCACCTATATTCATTAGAGATTTGCCCATGCTTTTTTTTTTGTTATATCCTTTTCTTATCTTGGAATTCTTGGAATTCTTATAATACTAACTTATAGGAATGACTTTGAGAGTATTGCTTTACTTTCAGTTTCATTAGTGAGTTTGAGGAGTGTTGGTGTTAGATCTTCCATGAAGTTCTTAAGGCTTTACCAGTGCTGGATTTGTTTTTAAAAACCTGTTTTGGCTATTCCATATCATTTGAATTTATATATATGCTTTTCTTATTTAGCAGTAGGTTTACCTTTGTGGTTCATCTGTACACAGCAGATAAAACAGAATACTTTATCTTGAGAAAATGAACCTCAGGAATAGTCATAGGTGCAGAGACAGAAGAATTGAGATCCCATAACATGCAGGAAGAGACTTGCAAACAAAACAAAACAAAACAGACAACAAAACTAAACATCGTAGCAGCTGGGGCTACTCAATGATTGCTTGGTATTGTGCTTGACTCATGGTCCTGAGTATAATCACAGAGTTTTAACAACAGTTAAATAGTCTGTATTCTAGATGATGAAATGGAGTCATTAAGAGTAAGTCTGATTAGTGCAGTCTGTTTAACAAGGCATGGAAACGTATAAACATTCCTCATTTAATGACTAGGTTCTGATCCTGTGACTAGTTTGTTAAATGAATTGGTCACTAAATGGGGAATTGTATATAGTATGTACATTAAAATATTCAGAACAAAGAAATGATCAAAGGAAACTTCAACTTGATGACCTTGATTTTATTTGCATAATTCTTACATGCAGTACTATAATTCACAGAAAAAAAGTACAGAAATGTACTGTGCAGTGCAGTATAGTACAATCAGCAAAAATTAGAAGAAGTCCCATAAGCCTGTACTGTTGCTTGCATTACTAAGTCATAAGTTATAATGTGGCTCATAACTCTGAGTGGTGGGTTTAACTGTGAACAACCATTAAACAGGTAGGTCGATGAACAAGGTATCTCTGTACAATTTATTTTAAAAATTGTCCATGAAATTAGGTAAAATAACTTGCCAATTTTTAAGTAAGTTTTACTTATTTGGAGAAATTGATTTGGACAACACATTTCAAACTCTACGTTTGGTAATGCTGCTTAAGTGAGGAATTTGATATATCCATGAACAGTTACATGAAAAAGCCATAGAGCAGGTACTCTGGTAACTTCAGGGTGTCCTCTAACAGCCTCTCCTGGAGCTGAATGGTACTGCATGTCTGTCCACTAGGACTGGAGTTTTTGTTTCTTTATTCATTATTTTATACTCAGTGCTAGAAGAATAGATATATAGTAGACACTTTTTAACATTTTTATTAACTATGAACAAATGCATGTAAATAAATTTAAACTGCAGCACTTAAACATAACATATTTGACTTGCAGAAGGGCTGATATTGCATATGAAAGGCCTACTAAAGAGAAACAAAACTTTATGAATGTCTTGCTTAAATTAGAGCAAAATGCTGATTTCAAGGTAATAAGGATATATTTACAAAGTGAAGAACTGAAAAGCTTCAAAGTCATTATTATGGTTGATATATTGTGCCAATTTGAGACGTTTAGAAGTTTAAGAGGCTCAGCAGGTAGCCAGGATCCTTACTTTGTAAATATTCTCATTCTTTGCAAGAGGAGGACACAGAGATTTTGTGAATGCTACAACTACCTTGAGGGGTGAAGGAGGGGTGGCCTACATACAATATAAAGGAGAAAAAGAGGCTAGTTCTTCTACCCTTTTTGGTTCTTCCTGCTTTTGCTGGATGCTGCCTTGAAGTATTGCCCCTGTGCCTTGCCAAACTGCCTTGAAGCCAGCTGACTATAGGCTGAAACCTCCACAAACCGTGAGCTAAATAAAACTTTTCTTACCTCAGTTTGAGTGTCAGGTATTTTGTCCCAGCAATGAGAGAAAAGTAACCAAGGCAGAATTTGGTACCAGAGAAGTGGGGTCTTTGCTGTGACTATGCCTGACCATGTGGTTCAAAAGCCTTTGGGAATGGCTTGTGGAAAGAAGCACTGCATTGGTTGTTGGACTCAAGATGCTGTATGTTATGGCTTGGTAAAAACTTTCTCTGTACTTTACTTACATCCAGAGACTTTGCCTGAGACTAAGATTAAGGGTGGTGGACTAATTCATTGGCAGAAGAAATTTCAAAGCAATCTAATATTGAAGTAGTGATAAGGTTATTTTTGGTGACATTTAGCCAGATCTATGTTGATAATCAAGAACAAAGAATCAAGAATCAAAGCCCAACAGGATGATTTAAAACATTGTGAGCTTGGCCAGAAAAAAAGCTCCAATAAAGCTATGGACTACAAAGATAAAGCTGAGGAAATCTCAATTGCTGAGAAGGAACAAGAGAATAGAAAGGATAGTCTGAAGTCATAGCAGAAAGCAAGTCTTGAACCTTTGCAACCTCAAAACTTTAAAAGTGAAAGACTTTGCTTTGAGGCAAAAATCACAGAGCACCATGGTCCAGAATGGCAGCAGCATTGAAAGTTTTTTTCCTCAGAATTGGATTCACAGTACCTACTGATCCAGGCACTCAACCCCTACAGCCAAGAGAGAGGAAAGCTTGGCTACTACTCCAACTGGAAGCAGACCTGCACATCATCTACATGGTGCTGGTTTTAGATGCACAAAGAATGCAAAAGTTCTGAGGTTAAAAGGCTTCCACCCTGATTTCAGAAGGCCTAGGAGGCCAGGCAGTATACCCCTGAGAGAGCAGTGAATGAAGCGGTGAGTGTGAAAACAAAGGTGCAGTAGAGACCCCAGAAGTTTCAAAAAGCCAGGAACATGGATCATCTAAGGAAAGCTGTAAGGAGGGAGCAAAGCCAGCCCAAGAAAAAAGTCATAGGAGCTACAACCATCAGAAGTGCCATAGAGTGTCACACAAGCCCTTTGGAGCTCACAGTTCACCATAGATTGCTTTAAATGCTGGACATGCAACTACAGGACTTAATGTTTGCTCTGCTGCATTTTGGACTTGCTTTTGTCCCTATCCTTTATATTCTACTATTTGTATAAATTTCTTTGGAACAGTAGGAAGTATAATGATGCTGATTCTTCAGAGGAGCTCCAGTCTTCACCATCAGCTTAGACGTTGACTCCTGGCTTCTGGCACAGACTGTTTGGCTTTCATGTTGGACTCTTCAGCCTTCCTCATGGACTCTTCAGCCTTCCTCATAGATTCTTCAGCCTTCGATCGCAGACCCATAGGCCTCCTGATATGGACTTGCACAGGATACTGCAGTAAGCTCCAACCCTTGGGCTGGACCCTTCAACCTCCAACATACAGACACCCTCTGCAAACTCCCTCATCTGACTTTGTGACTGACCAGTGTAAGCCAATCTTGTAATTTCTTATGTATTTGTATGTCTTGTGTTATATCTCTTTCTCCAGTAAAACCTAACTAATACAGTCATGAATGTCAGGAAGGAAACAAGTTTTTCTTTAAGCTACCTTTGTCTGTCAGGATTCTCTTTTCATTTTGTGGTCAAAAGAGTCTCATAGTGGCTGTCAGCACTCCCAGATTTGATCATGATGTGCTGGGCTCTGAGGGCTACACTTTTTAAAACCTCATTCTATTGCAAACTGTTTTTGTGGTTGTTAGACTCTATTCATTTAATATGTTTTGTCTGCCCTAGTTCAGTGGCATATAGAAAGCATTTAGCCAAATGATGATACCAATAGTGAGGATTGAATTTAGAATCCAGAGATATGAAATGTTATAAAACCTATCAAACACATTTAAAAAACTAACCATTTTTGCAACTTTAAATTTCTTAATAGTTTAAAAGTACATTGGCATACCAAGCCAAGCACAATAGTTAACAAGTCATTAGATGTGTAAGTCAGCTTCCAAGATACAGTGAAGAGAATGAGGAAGGAGACTAAGAAAACAATATTTTATAGAATTCTTATCTATTGTAAAGTAAAAAATAGTTTTAAGAATCCTATAAAGAGTATACTATTTATAGGGCCTATTATCAACTTGTCAAAAATAATGGTTTTCTCATTTTGGTCATTAATCTTTGTTCCAGAAATAATCTTAGACCATAATAAATTCTAAACACCCACAGAATTTCATGGTCTAAAATTTTCTGTAATTTTGTACCCAAGCATGAAAATAGGCCCAAAATTCAAGAATTTTTTTGCTTTTAGTCTATTGCAATGTAAAATGTTTATGAATCTCAATCTTGGGAAACTGTTCTAATGTGATAGGATACTTCAAAACACTTTAAAAAGCCAGAGAAGTATTGGATTACATCCTTTTTATTGGACAAGACAGAGGAACATTAGAAAAGCATATTTAGCTGAAAACTTACAAGATTATGTTTATGGTGCAATTTTAAATCACATTCAGATGTCTGATTTATAGAATCTGACTGATTTATCCATGTACCACCAGCACATTATTCTGCTTTCTCATTGCACATGTGTGCAAACTAAGAAAATACCAAAGGCCTCTCTGTTCCTTTGGGTCTTTTATTCTACAGTTTGCTCAGTCCATCCTGAATTTTGATGACAGACACCAACATTAGAAGATAAGTCATGTGTACAACAAGGTTGATATCTTAGAAATTTGTCCTAATCACCCTAGAATATTACAGCCCAGGTTTAGGCTTCTTTCCATTTTTCATATTTTCTTCATCAATCACAGTTCCTGTCATAACTTGGCCAGAGTCTCTAGAATGCTGTTTGTTGTTAAAACAATTCACCATTTCCTGAAATAGATATTCTATGTATGCTAGAGGAAAGAAGATTTTAAAGAAAAATTTTCTTCTTGAATTAAGTTGTAAACATCTAGTATAGTTACAATCATGTGCTAAATATCTATGACATAAATTCCTTGAAGTTTTTGATGAATCAACTGATTTTACAGCATATGACTAGTTCAATTAAATGATGAGAAAATAACTCACATTATATGGCTGAATGTGAATGATGTAATAGAAGTACTGAATTGCATCATAAGCAGTTTAATTTGTTGGGAAATTATGCTGACTTCAATTTAGCAGTTGGTAAACAACTGAGCAGGTTGTTTCCAAGTTTTCAGAGATTCTTAGCCATTACTCTTCATCAATTATTAGATCTTTCTATAGTTTTAAGAATAAAAATCAAAGCTCTCAGCATTATACAAAATTATACAGCCTTATACAGCTTTATATAGATGTGTAAGAAAGACTTGCTCCCACTGAGTCAAAGCGTAGAGAGACACAGATATCACAAATCACACTTAATACATGCATTGAGGAAAAAAAATGAGTGCATATGTCATCAACATGGCAAAATATGTGACCATGGATCAGTGTTTTACTAATGGTCTTCAGGTCCCAGGGAAAATGATTCTCTGTATCTTCTGTTCTCTTTCCTCAGAAGAAAGATTGAGTATATTCTGTTTCTGTGAGTGTTGTAAAAATACATGGTTTTATCTCTCTTGGCAGTAGAGACAGACATAGCTCATGCATTAAGAAGGCATATTTTTTTAGGTTGCAAAACACAACAAATTTTATATGTGTTTGCTTAACTTATAACTAATGTTTAGTCTTTATCTTTTGTGCCCATGCCTACTTTTGTTTAATTGGCTCATCTTTTTTTTCCCTGTCTCTTTTCCTAGCACCTGAGTACAAATGGTGGAGCCATTTTGAAATACTTGTCATTGTCATAGACTTTATTATTTATCCGTTGAACATGTTTCTTTTCTTAAATGTCTCTTCCTTTCTTTTCTGCTGGATGAAATTTCTTCACTTTCAAAACTTTTTTCAAATTTTAACAACTCTTTAATTTTTTCTTACGTGCCCCAAAGTTATACATAAAACATCACTTAACATATCATTTTGTAGCTCTCAAGTATGTATCAGATTATTCTTTTAAAGAGTCAGTTACTTGAAAGTAGGAATTTGTTGTTATGAGGAATATGTCTACATCTGCATATTGCCTAGCACCTGTTTGTTATTAGCTCTTCATGTTAAACATAACGGTCTGCATCCCTGCTCTACCCTTCACCTTTGTAGGTTAACTAATTCTGTTCCACATATTCATAGCACTCCGTATTCCACATTGGACATTTTAGCACTCACCAGTTAAACACATATATCCCTGCTGTGTGTGAGAGATTGAGTATGAAATTGAATGGATTAGTTTCAAGAGGAGAAATAAAAGACAATAATTGGAATGCGATACTGTGGTTATAGGTTATTTAGTTAGATATGGAAATAATGAATAATGGGATTTTTGAAATTAAAAACTACAAAGAATATAAAATAAATGATTATAAAAATCAAAGAAAGGGCATTTGGGACATTTGCTTAGATGCCCCCAATGAGTTCTTCATTTGAAAATGGAAGAGCATTGAAGAATTTTACTCCAGTCCTGTCTAATATATACAACTGCCCTTATATGACCTGTGAGATAGACACTGTTTTCAAAGTAAGTGTGATTTACTTACAGCTTATTCAAGAAAAGAAACTCTCAATTATACCTAAACTAATTCTTACTCTTGGCATATAATAGGTGTTTAGCAAATATTGCCAAATATTGTCTTAATTACAATAATAAAATAATCAGTGGTGCCCAAATACTACCACTTCTGGAAAAAGAAATTTGCAATAAAGATTTGTGATGGAGGTTCAGATTATTCTTACTCTGAGCAGTTCTCTTGGATTTGAGAATACTATGACTTTAGTTGACATTATATCATAAAGGCACACCATCTCTTAAAAGCATAGAAATACATTAATTAACAGAAAGTAAGTCAGTAAAAAATCGCAATCTATGTTAATTGGCATTATTATTGACTAATTTTTTAAAGAAAAGACATAGGAAAAGTATCATATTCTATCAACAGAGATTCTGTTTCGAAAATACTTTTCTGGGCTCCAGAAAAATGTGGGTGTAGAGTCAGTGGAATGACAGTTAAAATTACTTAATTTCTATGACAGAGTCTTCTTTCATTTCTATTTCATCCCACCCTCAAAACTTATAAAATAAGAGTTTATCTTAGTTTTGAACTTTTCCCTCCCATGAAATTTTTTTTATAACTGACCAATTATATTAAAAGTTATGAAATGAATGTCTATCCATAAAGATAATTTGCCCTCTTACTCTAGGGATGGCAAGAATTAATAGTAAAAGCACAGAAAGGAAATAATATATTATGTAGAAATCACTTTAAATCAGATTTTTAAAATCGGTGATAAACTTCACTGTTGAATAATCAGTCTTAATGAGGTGTTAAGCTATGAATAATAAGAGAAAACATTAACAGCAGGTGAAATAATTGTATTACAAGAAATTCAATACTTTTCTTTGGAAAAATCCTTTTCTCAGAAGCCCGTTATCCTGCAGAAAATTGCAAAAGATATTAGAAGTCACTTCTATATTAAATTTTTTTCAAAACATTTAATAAGGCATTAAATGAGGCAAGCAAATTTAATTGCTTCAATCCTACACTTAAATTTCCACCATCTGTGCTTCTGCATTTCCATGAACTATCCCAATGAATCATACAGAAACATCGCTGTGTAAGTAATACACATAGTATAATTCACAGATATGACACAAGTAGTTCAGAAAAGGTTGATACATTAAACACCAGAGGATGTGGTAGAAAAGCATCTGGAAATGAACAGGTTGATTAAAATAGGCTTGTGTGGTTTGAGGAATAGAAAGTCATACTAAACTAATCTTGAAAAGAACTCTGGAAGTATAACTGCCAAAATAGACAAAGGTAATTCAGAGATGTAATACATTTGGATTTTCAGGGATCACTTGAAAATGCTGGAGCTTAAAAAGAGAGTTCAGGAATGCATTATCCTGTATTTTTATCCTTTCAATTGTTTTTGAAAGGTGATTTTCTTGCTTGTCTCAAAATATAAACAAATAGAAGCATTTATATTCATTCAGAAAATGATTATTGTGCATACTATGCACAAGAAAGGTAATAAGATTAAAGAAACAAGTGACGTATTTTCATCCTAAAGCCCCCAGAGTCTAGTCAACGAACAGACAACCACCCTAAAATACAACAGACAAACATTCACTCAAAGACTTAAGTTTTGTATGAGGTGCTTAGGATGTTCCAGGGCAGTTTGAGTTTAAAAATTAGAGGTGACCATAAGGTGCATTGCTTCTAAGTGTAAAATTTCTAGAGTGATAAATAGGCCTACTAAGTTTCACTGACAACAATTCAGAGAATTTTGGTAAGAATTAAGTGAAGATTCAACGTCTTATTTTATCTAGGTGAAAAAGTCTTAGCAACAAAACCATATCTGTATGGGTGCTTATCTGTCTTAATTTTAATCTATACATGAATTGGAATTCAGAAATGGGATGATGGGGTAAAGGAAGCATGTTGAAATGTTTATTGAATTTGACTGACTAGTTGATAGTGAAGATTAGATTTGTCAATGAAAATTTTATTAATAAATTTTAAATAAATTGAATAAGCTGAATTTATAAGCTCAAAATATATTCAAAGTGTAGACATAAAATTTTAGAAAGTATGTCGTTTATGATAACTTAATCTTATGATAGAAATATGTATCTGATCTATATGAACTACCTTATATATGATAGAAATAGCTGATATTTTATTAGACTTTTATTAGTGAATACATTTCTTCTAAGGTGGGCAGTTATATAAGTGGCTGACAATCACTGTTTTAGACTATGCAACAGAAATATGTTCGCTAATTATTAGTTTTTGAGAATATTAAAAATGAATCAAGACAAAAGCAAAGAAAATAAAACATTACAGGAAAAAGTCTTTACAATGTTTTGTTTTGTCATATTTTGAAAATGCAAAGAAAATGTGATTAAAATATGCATCATTTTTTGCTTGAAAAAAAGTAACATTTATTGCCCTACTCTTAGAAGAGAAAGTCCAAAATCTCAATGATGATAAATGACCATAAAGAAAGCATACCGACCATCTCCAGAATTGAATGATAAATTTTCTATGGAGCATTGTAGGTATTTCATCATAAATATTCTTTTTATTTGGTATGCTGGAGGAAACAATTTACTTTTATGGAAAAGCATTATGTTTTCAAGGGACTTAGCTTTCTTCAGTTAACCACAAAATTAGGAATTTGACTAAATTCTTGTTACTTCAGCATACATAATCTTGGTTTCATTAATGCAACTGTTATTAACATCCACACTGTTAAATACATTCATGTTATTAATGTGCCATTGATCATTATCAACGAAAACTTTTTAGTTATTATATTTCCAAATTAAATATCTATCAATTTTTATGCACATATTTACTACTCCTTGTGTATGACAGAATATCATTTCTATATCTTTCTTCTCATCCACTGCATCTTCATATTTTCACATTTTACTGAATGTCTCATCAATATTCATGAGTATTACTTCTTTCTTACATTAAAAACATTACTTTCTTGCTTTCACTTGCTCCTCCTTGTGTTCCCCTTTATAATAAAGCTTTTTGAAAGTAATCCATACTCATTGTCTCTATTTTCTGCTCCGGTTGTTTAAAAACAAATTTCCATCAAGCTTTATACCTGCAACTTCATAATCATTCCCATCAAAGTCACCAAAGTCTTCCCCGTTAATAAATCTCATGGCTAATCCTCAGCCCTTATCCTACTTGAAGTTGTGGTTGATCGCTTCTCTTTGAAATACTTTTTTCATGGGGCTCCCCGGATATCGCACTTTCCTGGCTTTCTTTATAGTATCTCCCTTGCTACTCATTTCACTGTCCTCTGTTCTCTTTTCCTCACATCCCACCCCTTGATGTTGGTACAGGGGCTTCCTTGTTTCCCATCTGAGCTCCTCCAGACTCATAACTTAAAATACTATTCGTATGCTTATGACTTCCAAACTTTTGTGTCCCCATACAGATTCTTCCTTTGCTCACCATACTTATCTTCTGCAAATCTATTTAATAACAACATTTTTGTGCCTAACAGGAGCCTCAAAATTAAAATCTCTAAACACTGCACTTACATTTTCCCCCTCCAACTGTTTTCTTCAAAGTCTTTTTTTATTCCCTTGCTGTTACTTTGAACCTTCTAGTTTCTCATCTTTCACTTTTCCTTTTTCACACTCATTCCAAATCCAACAAGAAATCTTTTAACCTTGCACCTCAAAATGTCTCTGAACTATGATCAATTCTTGCTACCTCCACTTTTACCATTCTAATTCAAGAAATCACTATCAGTGCTTGGACTCCGGCCTTACTCATTGGGCTCCAACACTCATCTCACTTACCCATCCCCAAACCAAAATCGATCATAATGTCCAGGGATAGCCTGTTAAAATGTCTGCTTAGTTTCATGGTTGTTGTTATTGTTGGAGAAAAGTCCAAATGCCTACAACAGCTTGTAATGGCCTACATGATTGGGTCTTCACTAATTCTCTGTTACTAACCTCCAAGTCCTTTAACCTGCTCAAAGCAGCTTTGTTGTTTGTTGTACAGGTCTGGCATGCTGTCAGTGGAGGATCTTTGCTTTAAGGAATATTTCCACAGTTTGTAAAACTTTTCTTCAAAACCTTATGACTCATTGTCTCCTGTCCTTTATATCTTCTTTGAAATTTCACTTGAGAGGCCTTCCTTGAGCCCTGTATTAAAATTACAATACTCCCCAAAACTCTTGTGCACTCATTTTAATTTATTTTACTCCACATCATATTCCTTGTAATGTGATTTTCTTACTTATTATGCTTATTATTGATCCACTTACAGGAATATGAGCTGTATGAGGCAATGGTTCCTTGACTGTTTTATATGTTATGGTGTTTCACATGGATAAAGTTGCATGCTGGGAAAGAGACCAAATGTACATGCTGACTTTAGGTTAATGAACACATTTGGGGAGGAGAAATAGAACGTAATAAAATTAGGAATAAGCATGTGGCTTTAGTTTTATTATTTGTAACCTTTTTTAGATAAGAAAGAAATGATGATAACAAGCTTATTTTTGAAAAAATTAGTGGAGACCATATATATTCTAGTCTTATTTTTCCTTTGAACTTTCAGAATGTTTAAATAAATTAAGGTATTAAAAACCAATTAACTAAGGAACACAGAAAATGTTATATCAGGTAACTGTAGTTCTGAATGATGGGAGCACAGAGGAGAGGGAAGGTTAGATGAAGGAGAAAAGAGAAAAATAAGGCTAGGAGTAAGGTGATCATATGATGCTACTCTCAAATGTCCTAGAGTGGTGCCTATCAAACCTCAACATGCATAGTAATCAGTGAAGAATGTGTTTTGTGCTTCAAATTCCAATTTAGTTGCTCTGGATGAGTTTCCTGAAGCGGAGCACTAGTTACAGGGGCCTGGAGTGCAGAATCTCTAAACTTTGAGAATTAAAAAGAATGTGAAGATGGTAGAAATGAGATAAAAGGGTCCAGTGAGTTCATATACTTTAATCAGTGACTTCCTTTGTTTAATTTGATAATCTAACTTGTATGCTTATAGTGATCAGATGCTCAAAATAATTTTACATCTAAGATTTTACTAATGCTTCGGTCAGAACTTATAGAGTAAGTGGAAGAAAAATGTGTAACTTGGAATCAGAAAGATAAACCACATATTAAAGTTTAGGTAACTCATAATGGAGGACTCAGTATGCTGTGGTCTAAATGTTTCTCTCCCGCCCCCCACTCATATATGGAAGCTTCATCCTCAGCTAGACGGTGGTAGGAAGTAGGACGTTTTGGAGGACATTGAGTTCCTAGAGCAAAGCCCTCAGGACTGAAATTAGTGCTCTGTTACACAAGCTTCAGAGTTGCCTTGCTACTTCTTTTATGTGAAGACACAGGGGCCAGCGTTCTCTTCGAACCTGAAAGTGGGCCCAGTCTTGTTACTTTTCTTTCATTACTGGGACAAAATACCTGATGCCTCAAATTAAGGAAGGAAAGGTTTATTTAGTTCACAGTTTGTGGAGGTTTCAGTCCACAATCAACAGGGTGGCATTGGGCAGGGCAACAGCTCAAGGTGACAAAAGACACAGCAAAAGCAACAAAGGCGAAAAAGGAGGGAGCAAGTCTCTTTCCCTCCCTTGTGTTGCAAGCAGGCTGCCCCTTCTCCAGGGTGGGTGTAGCACTTACACCACCTCTGTGCCCTTCTCTTCCACAGGATGAGGATGTGTACAAAGTGAGGGACCTGGCCTCCTGCTGAGTTGAACGTCTAAATTTCTCAAGTTGATACAATGTATCAAAGATTACAGGTCCTCCTCAACCTGGAGCCTCTATCAGGGAGTTCTCAGCCTTTGTAATTGTGAAAAACATACTTCAGCTGTTTTTAAACTACCAGTCAATAGCATTTTTTAAATATAGCAGCCCAGATGCATTAAAACACAGTATTAGAAGGTTCTCTTTGTTCAGAGTCCCTATTTAGATCTACTGTGGAATTTAAAATGATGTGAGTACAGTAACCATCGTATACTGGGTGATAATCCCAACCTGATGCTACTTCTCTCAGTCCTCAGCAGCATTCTTCAGGACAGGGACCTGCTGTCCTGTTACTGATGGTGAAGACCCTGCTACAACTTCAGTTTGAGGAGTTGTGTGTTATCTTTTCTTTCTGAAATTTTAAAATTTTGAAGGACTTTTAAACATTTTAAATTTGTGTTCAAGACTATATGGTTTTCTGATGCTCGCAGATTTTCTTTAGCTCGTTTTATGATAGTATGCACTGGATACATTATCTAATTATAGGAACCAGTTGCATAACAACATGGGACTAATATGTAAGTAAATATAAAAACTGGGGTCACATTTAATACTTCCTACTCACATTGAGGATTACATAGTGCGGTTAATTTGATGCCATTCTCTTCATCCTGGATGAACTTTTTTAAACTCTTATTATTATAATGTCACTATATTTGACATGGAAGGGTGATTTCAAGAGAGTCAGTGTTTTTTTTTTATTCAAACCTTTTTTGACATGGAAGGATGATTTCGAGAGGGTCAGTGTTTTTTTTTTATTCAAACCTTTTGTCTCAGTGGCTTCAAAATTATAAGAGGAAAACTGAACAAAGCAATCTAAAACACAGTAGGAGTTGCTTCAATGACTTAGGACTACACATCTTGGTAAGGGGTTTAACAAATTTGTACAGGAATCTTAGCCACTGGAAAGGACAAGAAGCAGTCTCTGCTAGCCAGAACAAAGGGCACCATTGTGAGATTTCAGTGGCATAATACACGGGCTTCAAATCAGAGGTCTGGTCAGTGCAATATAAAGGAAGTGCTTCATTAGCTATCATAGTGAATATTTCTCTGTCTTGTACCACACGACAGCATCTAGCAAGGGCAGGGATGCAAAGAATGAGCTATTCACTCAAGTTTCATAATCTTGCTCTGTTTCAGCCTCCTGGGTTGACAGCTTTCAAGTTAAGCATGGAAGGTTCTAAAGAAACAGTCTCACATTCTTCAGTGATATAGTTTGTTTTTGAAAAATGCCTATCTAAAATCAGAAGATAGAATAAGTTTAGCTTGTGAACTCAATTTATTACATAGCTGTCTACAGAGCATGGTGATATTTTTTGATTACTTTGAACACTGATAAATTATTTTTAAAGAAACATCTCAATGTTATTTGGGTTTCTGTATCATTCAAACCTATGTGATCACATGAATATTCATTTTACAGTGAAAGTTCATTTTATAAGTAGAAAAATTATAGTAAAATATTTTGCAGAATACAGAGTAGTAGAGAAATAATTCTACATAGTAGTTTTTAGGAAAACCACTGTGAATTCCAACTCCATCATCCATAGCCACAGATTCCTGTACTTCCCCCCCCCAGTAAAATAAACACCTCAAATTCAAATTAATGGCAATATTTCTGAATTCATTTTATACATCATCTGTGCTTTAAGGAAAATATATCTAGAATTTCATTTATATTAATTTCCTAGATTTCAGCATCAGACTTCAATAGTATTTTCCAAAGACTCAGCAAGCTCACTGTCTAAAATTACATAAAGTTAGTTACTTAGAATAATTCTGAATTTTAATTATGGAAAGGAAAACAAATAAGGCAGATATTTATTAGGTCAGTGACAGAACACCTACACATTATTTTGCAATCCTACAATTTTTAAAATGAATTAGCAAAAGAGATCAAACAATTCAAAACTCATATTTAACATTACTTATTTTTAACTGTGTTGCTGCTTTTAAATATATTGAGTGTAATGAAGGCATTTATTTTAAAAATAAGCAATATATTACCTAAACTTGAATTTAACCAGATATGCAGGTAGAGCAATGGGAAATCATAGCTTAATGCCTAAAATCATTAAAAATATGAAAAGCAACAGTCAGTTTTTAAATTTTTCTTTTTTTAAAAACAAAAATAATATTTTCTTATACTTTTTCTCCCCCCCCACCCCCGCCCCCGCATTCAGTACTAAGGGCTCTCCACCACTAGGTAATATTTTCAGTTCTTTAAAAAAATACTATTATCTTGAGACAGAGTCTTGCTAAGTTGACCAAGCTGGCCTTAAACTTGGGATGCTCCCATTATAGCCTCACAGGCAGCTTTGTATAGGTGTGTTTCACTGTGCTTACTAAGAAGAAGCCTCTCTCAAAATAATTTCTTACTTATAAGGTAAAATAAAAGCACTCACTATATAAACTGATCTGTTAAGTTTGTGATAGAGAATATATTGATACACAAAGTTACTCTGCATCTTCATCTAAGACAAAGGTAAGTCTCAGTTAATAGGTAGGACCCTATATTTATTTATTTATTTATTTATTTATTTTATTTTATTTTTTTTGCGGCACCGGGGATCGAGCTCACAACCTTGCGCCTGCCTGACAGGCGGGTAAGCCGCTGAACCAACCTCCCGGCCCTGGTTTTTTGAGGCAGGGTAGCACTGTGTAGCTCAGGCTGGCCTTGCGCTTGCGTTGTAGCCCAAGCTGGCCTCGAACTCACAACGCTCCACCTACCTCAGCCTCTGAGTGCTGGGATTAAAGGTGTGCGCCACCACACCCGGCAGGACCCTATATTTAACAATTCTATTTTTCTCACTTAACAAATCACCAGCAGTTTTTATATTAAAAGTCATACCAAAAGTAGACTTTTTAATTAGTCTTTACTCTGTGTCCCATACACATTACACATTATGGATATAATTACATCTCCCATCCCCAACCACATCATAAATCCTTGCATTGCAGTGGTGGCCTCCAGTATTTCAGTATGTGACCTTATTTGGAGATTAGGTCTTAACAGAGATAAGTGAGTTACAGTGAGGTCATTAGGATAGTCTAATATGGCTAGTGTCTTTGTAAAAAGAAAAGGAATTTGCATATAGAGACATTCATACCAGGAGAACCCCTTGTCACTATAAAGATGACCATCCACAAGGCGAAAGAGAGAGGCTTGGAGCAGATCCTTTCCTTGCTGACCCCAGAAGGAACCGATCCTGCTAATAACTTGATTTTAGTGATAATTAGCTTAAAAAGGATAACTGAAACTACATTCTTTTTTCTTAATTCTAAAAAAGATGGTTAAAATTTGAAGATGTGTAATGTCTAAGTTCAAAATTTATGTTGGTAGTTTATAAGAGTTACATAAGAATCAATTCATCTATAATTATTTAGAAAAAAATAGATAAGTAGCATACATGTAAAAATTACTTAAAAATGAAAACTCACTATGTTTTCTGGATTTAATTTTATTTAAATTTAGTTATTAACAATGCAAGCTTAGGTACAGTGAATGACACTCAGGCAATACTGAAAGAATACAGGTGGAACATTTATTTACCAATTTGAATGAGCGATCTTTTCTTCCATTAATTTATTGATTTTTTCAACATTCTTTGTACTTATTACTTATCTATTTATCTACTTTTGTATAATATATCTGAGAGGTTTGCAATATAGCATTTTTGGGGGCAATTTATGCAATATAGATCATTTTGTCTTCTTGTTTTATAAATTCAAAACATTTCTATTCTGTATTTTATATGTATTTTACAAATGAAGACACAGATAAATATCCCAAGTTTGAAAATGGCTAAATTCACTAACTCTACTACTAGTTCACATTGTGTTTTAGGTATTAAAGAAATTAGATGAGGCAAAGTCATTAAAGCTATAAGGATTATGCACATGGGCTAAGGGGTTATTTCAAATGGTAGGGTGTATACTTAGCATGTGTGAGACCCTGAGTTCAGTCTGTAGCATAAAAAAAGTAGTGATGTATTAACTTATAGGTAATATGACTTTATACCTGAAAAACACAGGAAAAAAATAATGAAAACATTACTAGATACAGAAGTGATGGATGGGCCTGTGAAGAACATAGAACAGGGCATTTTTAATCCTGATTTTGATAGTGATTCCATGAATACTTGGTTAAATGTGATAAAATTCTTAAAACTTTACACCAACTGAAAGAAGTGAGACAATTGAAATGATGTAACTAATAAACTAGAATACTACTACAATCAAAGGATAATCTGGAAAAATGATTGATAAATGTGATATATGAAGTAAAAAATCAAAATTTACATAGAGAAAATAGCATAAGCAAGTAGAAACTGGGAAATCATTCGGAAATGATGTCATAGGAAAATGAACTATTTCCTACATATGAAGTGCTTTAAAAGAATTGATAAATATCCTATAGAAAAAATGGATAAAGTTAATACATAACCCGTATGTAAAAAGAAATACAAACAGATTTTATACACAAAAATGGTGTTCAATTTCACTAATAATAAGGGAAATTCAACTGCAAATTACATTGAGATAATATTTTTGATTCATCAGATTGGAAAAACTCATAAATTTGAGTGAATATCCTCTGTTGCAGGCTTTTATGCATAGATGCTTTTATATAGTGCTGACTGGAATGCAAAATGTATACCCTCTAGAGAGGAAGATTTGGAAATGAGCAGAAAACTGCACATGCCTTGTTATGGGTATGGTCCTGTGGCCCTGCCAAGTTTCATATAATCATGATATGGACAAGGCCGAGTCTGACATTTATAATTGGTTTGTTGTCTAGTGCTGGGATTGGCAATGTGAGTGCTGCACCCACCCACGGGTGGAGCCAACATACAGTGTAAGGGCAAGAAGAAGGCATGTCTTTGCTCTCTCGCCAGTTTGGGCCTTACTGCCTGGGGGCCATGAACAGCTGGCCCCGCTACACCACCCTAGTTTGGGGCCAGCTGAGTATAGCCTGAAACCTCCAAGAACTGTAAGAAATAAACCTTTCCTTCCCTAATTTTGGGTGTCAGGCATTTTGTCTCAGCAACGAGTAAAAAGTAAGACATGCCCTTACCCTTTGATTCAATAATCTCACTCCTAGGAGTCATCTTGAATATATACCTGCACAGACACAAAGAAAATTTTATTTATTTTTTTGTAATAGTAAACAAACTGTCCATCAAAATGTGGAGCTCAACTGTGGCACATGCCTACAATATAGCTGTAAAGAGAAATGGAGAGGATAACAGTGTGTTCATGTGAAATGATACCTAGGATACATTGTTAAGAGAAAAACGTATTCAGCAATGTGTTCAGTATGTTAAACGTTATTTAAAAGTGGGATACGTATGTATATTGATCTATATTTTTGAAAATACACTTTGAAAGATAAATAAAAACTTCAAAATAATGATTATCTCTAGGGAATGTAATGGTAAGATCAGAACACAGATTTGAGGAGTCCTGTATGTGACTTACCACGTGCAATAGGGTTTCCCCTGCAAACAAGACTGGCTTACATGGGGATGTCTGGGAAACCAATAATGATCAAGTTAATGGATTTCCATGGTTGCCCAAACTGATGAGAACATGTAAGAAAGATTACATTAAGAAAGGGAAGTAAAAATGCAGGATTTTCTTTGCACATTTAAGTCCTGCTGTGTAATTTTGCAGGAACTATTCCAAAGTTCATTGCTATTTGCTACATCAAGGAAAAATGATTCTGTACGTTATTGAGACATTGAAATGTTCCTACTGAACTTTCAGGGAAGAACACAAATATTTCCTTTATATCAAAAATCTCCTTGATTTTTCTTCTCCTGATAAAAGCAATAAAATGCTAAAATTGACCTGTTGTGTTTTTTTCCTGTAGTGTCTCCAAGATCTGCTTTCAGTATAGTGAAGAGAAGGAATAATTTGTACCCATCAGTACGGTATTAAAAGATTTTGAGATAAGATAGGAAGTTACAAATCACCACTCCCTTTTTCCCTTTATGCTTTTCTATTAATTTTCTTTCACTCAAAATGGCCAATTTAAAAAGCCATCATAAGGCATAAGGCACCATTCTCTTAAAGATCTGTAATTAATACAGAATATTTTTCAGCTCCACAAACAGAATGGTCTGAGTTTTCTTTATGCATGTACATTACTGAAAATTCTTACATGTAAAGAAGATAGTAGGTAAATATTATTTTTATTTCACAGATAGGAAACATAAAAAGGGTATAGAATTTGAATACATGCAAACTAAAATTAATTAATTAAAGTTAAGAATATAATTATGTAATGAGTTTATATGTTTAAAAATCAAACTTTACCTCTGGCTTCAGGAATATTATTTTATAATATTACTGTTGAGCTATTTTTCTTCCTCAGCCGTTAGTGTTAACCTGTCCATTGGATCTAGCTACTTGGTATGAAAAATTGATCAATTTTATAATTTTCTTCTGTGATATACTGGCCTCTGTGTTAAAAGTATTTTTTAAGACTCAAGAGAAATTTACACTATTTTACAATAAAACAAAAGCCAGATTAATCTAAATATGTAGCGCAACATATAGATATACTTCAGGATGTAGTTGCTTTTCAATGCTATCAGAGAATTGTATGTTATAAGGAATTGTGTATAAATGTGAATATGTAGCTATTAAAAAGAATGAGTTTTGAAATATAAATGAAAAATCTTGAGTCCTGTTGAAATCTAATTGGAACTGCCCACAATTATTTACTACTTCTTTTTAAGACTGACACTACATAATAAATTAGAATTTGTATTGCATAAATGAAGTTGGAATCTCCTTATCTTAGATATAAAGCTACCTCACACTTGAGAAATCCTCTTGGAATATTTCAGATATTCGATTCCTTGCCCGCTGGGGAATATTAAGCCTATCTGGCTCCACCTGAATAATCCTACCCACTTCCTAGTGCACTAGGAAGGGAATCCAGTCTCTCAAAATTATTTCAGATATTGGCTAAGACTTAGACCGCTTATTTCTTAACACCTAGGAATAAGTCCATCTCCAGAGTTAACATTTTATCATTTCCGAGAATACTGTTAATATAACGACATATTTATAAAAGCCTTGTTATAAAAGGATGCATCATCAGCGGGCGACAAAGTTCCCAGCTTCAGGGATAAAAAGGCCTGTAAGATGGTATTTATTTCTGTTTCTACAGTCATTCAACTCATTCGCTCAAAGATTTATGGAGCGACTGAAGTACATCTGATGATGTAATCTGCACCGCTGATGCGGTTTCTGCCTCCACTCTCAAAGACGCAGAAAAGCCTGGAAACTGCAAAAGGAAAGTTGCGGCCTTTGGGGCCGAGGTGGGCAGCGAGCGGGCCCCGCGGAAACAAGACCGGAGCCGCCGGAGTGGTAATCAGGAGGAGACAGCGGTACTGACGTGGCAAGGAAAGGGGACCTGCACGGGCAAAACGCCTGAGGAGCTGATCTGGGAAAAGCGCAGGAGCACAGAAGGCTCTGCGGGGGTCCCCCAGCATGGTTTCAATATTTTGACTTAAATCCTGAAGACGTAGGGTTTACAAGTAGGCAACCATAAGAAAACAGAGAGCTTTTACTTGTGCATTTTAGACAGCACTGTTTCTTTAAATGTTGGTTGCACGCATTTTCGGGGCCACCTATCTCTACTGACCTCTATTTGTGTACAACCTGTCTGAACCGTGAGGTAAGGGCATTTTCAATCTTCATCAGGGAACCACTTCACTAGATTTAGTAATTAAAACAGCATCCAGACCAGCAGCCAGCAAGAGGAAGAAAAGCCGGGATCAACTAGCCTGGACCTACAGCGGAGGAGGAGCCCCACAACGAGAAAGGGGCGGGGCGCATGCGCGGCCACGCTCTGCGCACGGTGCGCGTTGCCAGGCAGCGGGGAAAGGCGTCACCCGGAAGAGGAGCCCGGTGGGCCCGTTGGATCCCAGACTCTCGCGGTGTGTACTTGGCCTTCACTAAGTTCTGAGATAATTTCGACCATAGGAAAGCAGACGGGGAGTCGAATGTGACGCAAGATGATGAACATCCACCCAGAAGTCAGAAAATTCAAGGGAAGAAAGGAGGATCAGTCTAAACCGGCATAAGGAGGCTATGGCACGCGTTTCCTTCTCTGATGAGGTACAGAGTTCACTTAGTTCCTCTGGCAGAAGGCAACCTTGGTCCCATGCCTCTGAGAGTGAACCGAACACTGGATATCCGACTACAAGCTTGGAAGAACAAGACAAGCAATCTGAACTTTCAGACTCCAGAAAGAATGAAATGAAGTTGACTAAAAAATGGATCAGCTACCTCAAGAGCAAAGAAAGTAGCTCTGGACGATACCAACCTGACAGTAAACTTCAGACAGAAATCACGCGGGTATCCAATGAAGAATTGCATGCTCAGAAGTCTTTTTGCAACATTAAGATAAACTTGATCCACCACAGTGTGAACTCGAAGGAGAAGAGGAGCAAACATAAAAAACTGCAGCCTGGATTGGATGCGGAGGCCTCAGAGAGAGCTGCCTTAAATTGTACTGTCCCTGATGAACTTTTGAGCAGACTGTATTTTAAAAACCTGAGGGCGACACTAAAACAAATGGAAGCAGCTAAGCAACACATTTCGTCTCAGTGTCCTAGCTGTAATAGGAAAAGAGGAGAGCTGGCTCAATCTGCCTTCCTGAAACAAAAGAAGACTTTACTGGAGTCACTTCTACTGGAAGAGAAAATTGATGAATGTCTTCATACCACAGATTTTCTCACCCATGTGGGAGAAGCACATCAGGGCCTTCGCAGGCTGTTGGATGATCCCGGAATGATCTGGAAAAGACTGATAAAGCTGAGATCCAGTACTGTGGCATCGAAAGATAAGAATCAAAGCAGATGATGTAGCCAGTTACCTAAGCAAACCTGAGGAGATGGTGATAATTAATGATAATTTGTAATGTACATACATGTTCCTGTTGTGTACATGTGTAAATGCCAGTATTTTTATGGGCATTTGAAAACTAATGTGAGACTTTATTATGCTTCTTTCACAGATTTAAGGGCCAAGAATTTTCCATTCACTGTGTCTTTTAGAGTATAGAAGGTGATGTTGTAGTTCAAATAGTTACGAAGATTTTACAGTGATTCAGGAGAGAGGTATTGGTCGTTAGAACTAGGATTTTGATAGTAAAAAGAGAAGTGCAGTGATGTGGGAGATACTCAGGAAGTTAAAATTGATTTTTTGTTACTGAAATGATTATTGGGATTTAATAAAAGGTATATGTTAAAAATGTTACTAGAGTTCTCACTTGTGTATCTGGATGAATGACAGTTTCATTAAGATAGAAACTCTAGAAGAGGCCACGTGTAAGGAGAGTGATCAGTAGTGTAATTATTTGTCATGAGTAGTTTAAGGTATATTTCAGACATACACATTTAGAGTTTGAGGAAACATTAAGTCATTTGTACTTATAGCCTAAAGAAAAGGTCCACTGATTTGAAGTAAAGGGACAGGTGGGGAAAGTATTGATGTATTTGGAAATTGAAGCTGTAGATGTGATGTGCTCTGCTGATGGAGAATAGAGTAAAAATCCTAGAGAGGTTAGTACTAACTCTTGAAAAATGCCAACAGCTAATGGCCAGGTAGCAGACAATAAAGTCATAAAAAGAAGTTATTAGGTTGAAAAGAAATTATCTTAGGAATAAAGGAAACCAAGAATGTGTTGCAACACAGAGGTAAAGGAAAGAGAATATTTCAACAATGGTGGGATATCTTTGCATGTCAGTATCACAGAGGACACTTAAAGATGAAATAATCATGTGTTAGACACTGTTGATTTAGGAATTGCCAGTATAGAAACTGGCTAGACAAAGTAGATTAAGGAATGGATGACTAAGGAAATGAATAATATGTGTGTAGACTATTCCTTTGAAAAGATTAATCGTGGGTAATAGAGTTGAAGCTGAAAGTGGATATAGAGGTGAAGGAAAAAAGCTACTTTGGTCATAAGAATTTTATGAATCTTTCATTGTTACTTTCCATTCAGAGGAAAGAGTATCATTGTTTGAAGATTACTATGGTATTTTCAAAAAACACATAGGGGAAAAATATTGCATGGGATTTTGAGAAATCAATGTTTAATATTAGTATTTATTTTCTCCATAAAAATATAAATCCTAGAATTAGTGATATTTCCCAGAGGTCATTTTTCTACATATTTTATGGTTTGTGTTTAAGTGTCCCTCTGAAGCCTCATGTGATCATAGGTGGGACTTTTTCAGAGGAGGGATATAGAGTGTGTGACACTGGAATTGATTCATGGTACAATGATCAGCTCATGGGGACTAGAATTAAGGGTGTGAGTGCTACCCATCCTAGGTAGCCTGGATAAGATATAAGGTATAGAAAGAGCTTTGGTTGCCTCTTGCTTACTTTGCTACTTTCTGCCCATCATGAACTGTTTTTCCTCTGTGAGGCATATCTGCCATGCCACCCTGCCTTGGAGCCAGCTGATAATGGACTGAAACCTCTATAAACTGTAAGCTAAATAAACCTTTTCCCCTTTAACTTTGAGTGTTGGGTATTTTGTCCTAGCAATGGAAAAGAAGTAACTAAGACACCAAATATATTACTTTCAAGTATTTTCTTATATTCCATGGGTTACTTTTCCAGTCTTGAGTCTTTTGATCCACAAAATTTTGAATTTTAGTGAAGTCCAGTTTATCTCTTTTGTTTTAAACCAATGCTTTTGGTGTCATATTTAAGAAACATTGTCAAATTTAAGATCCTATAGTTATATCCTGCATTTTCCTCTAAGAATTTTATAGTTTTGAACCTTATGGTTATGTTTACTATGGTTTGAATGTATCCTTGAAAGTAGAAAACATCAAATCCATGTTTTAGTGGTTTCTGGAAATGGAGCATTTGGGAGTCAGGACTGGGCGAGGTCCAGAGGGTAGAGTACCCATGATGTCACTGGTGGCTTTGTAAAACCTGCTAGAAATTGTGCTGCATCCACCATGTAATGCCCTCCACATTATGATACAGCAAAAGCCCCTCACCAGATGCTAGTGAGATACTGATACCATGCTCTTGGACTTTGAAGTCTCCAGAAATGTAAACCATATAAACTTCTGGTCCTTTTGTACTGAGTCTCAGATACTGTGTTGCAACAATAAAAAAAAAAGCCTGAGGCATGTCTTTACCAAATTTTGAGTTAAATTTTTGTTGATGATGTACAGATGGGTATAGTTTGATTCTTCAATATATTGGTATATAATCTTTTTATCATCAGTTTGGGCGAGACTGTTCTGTCTGTATTGAATGGCCTTGGTACTTTTGTTGAAAATCATTGATTATACAGGCGAGGATGTATCTATGGCCTCTTAAGTTTCATTCCATTGGTGTTTATAAATATCCTTTTAGCAGTACCATACTGTTTTGATTACTGTGCTTTGAGTTACTTTTGAAGTCAGGAAGTGTGAAATTTCCATCTTGAGTTTTCTAAATTTTGAATTCCTGAAGTGACAAATCTCCATTTTTGTTCTTTTTTTCAACAGTGTTTTGGTTATTTGAGGTTCCTTGAGATTCCACATAAATCTCAGATTGTGGTTTTCTATTTGTGCAGTGTATGCATTGTATATTTAATAGAACCTGTGTTGTCTATATATTGTTTTTGGTGCTATGGGTATATTAATAGTATTAAGTACTTCAAACCATGTAATGCATACTTTTAATTTATCTGTGTCTTCTTTAATTCATTTCACCCGTAGTTTGTACTTTGCAGTGTGCAAGTTTAGTGCCAATTTTGTGAAATTTTTTCCTAAGTACTTGCTTCTCTCTTTTGCTATTTTAATGGACTAAAAATTCTTTTTTTTTTTGATTGCTCATTTCTAACAGAAATATAGTTGCTTTTGTATTCAACAACTTCGTTGAATTCACTTATCATCTATAGTGGTATTACAAATCAATTCTTTAAAATTTTGTAGATAAGAGATTATATAGCATCTGCAATAGAAATACTTCTACATTGTTCTTTCTAATTTGAATGTTTTTTTCTTACCTAATTTCCCTGACTTTCAGTGCCATAATAAATGTAAATAGCAAAAACAGCATCTTTATTTTTTTTTCTGATCTTAGGAGAAGAGCCTCCAGTGTTTCACTCTGGGTGGAGTAGTCATGGATTTTCCATGTATGGCATTTTCATACTGAGAAAGATCTCTTCAGTCTTTGTGTATTGTATGCTTTTATTTAAATCACCAAAATATTTGAATTTTGTCAAAGTTTTTTGTGTAGTTTGTGTACTAATTAATCTAATGTAAAATGTCACCTTTAGGTATATCTCATAACTCTTAAACATTCATTAAACAGAATTAAGGGCTCTAGATTCTGTGCTTTATGACATTAATATAAATTCACAAGCACTTCTCTCAATTAATATGCTACCTGATTGTGTGCAACTCAAGGGTAGACACTGTCTTACGTATATGTCAAAAATGTATAATGCTTCACACATGGTAGTGTTCAACAAATGTTTCACAGATGAAAAGAATATGTACTTTCAACAATGAAGTTTAATGTTTTCCCACCAAAAGAAACCGAGCTACTAGTGCACTGTTATTTGTCATTATTTTGCCCTTATGTAGCTTTTACCTTTCTTTTTTCTCTTTATGTTTGTATATCAAGTTGAATTTCTTTTTAGTATGTCTTCATATTCATTTTCTAAGTGGAAATTATCATAAAGATTTTGTAAGGTATCTTTCAAGAACTATGTATTTAATATGGTATTAATTTTTTTAGAATTACTACAACAAGCTATTTCTACACAATCCACATTTTTTAGGTAGGAAAAATCATTTAAAATGTTTATTTCAGGGGTAATAACTTTCTGAAACTTTGGAATGGAGTAAAAAATTCATGATACTTAAACTTGCAATTTTTTTGTGCCTGAATAAATACAAAAGGAATGAATATCCTTTCTCCAAACTCTTTATAGCTGCCCCCATGAGATTCCAGTGCAGCTGAAATGGTAAGTCCATCAGAACGGATGCTAAGAAACCACATATTTCCCCAGTGCACTAAAAATGTGTCTGGCAAATTGGTATACAATTACATAAATATAAAATTTATATAATAGTATTTACAGATTACATAAATTTTATGTTTGCCATTTAGATTTCTTATTAAATCAAATTCCATACCCGGAACAAATACTGTATAAAAAACCCTTGAAACAGGGGTAAGTGATGTGCCAGACTGAGAGTAAAAATGGTTCAGTCCTGAACATCTGAGTCATATAAATTCCAATCTCAAAACTGTTTAGGAATGTTTGGGACATCCAGCTCAGAATACTTGTAATTTTATAAGTTAGTTTGTTTCATGATGAAGCCTAATATAGTAACGGCTCTTTCTAAGAAGGAGGAGTTGCGACTGTGAGTGTGAACTGTCCTTGGATTGTGTCTAGATGTGACAGATGAATGCTACACAAATACTGAATTTGAGAAACAAGGAAAATATAACTTAGCTTCTATTCTTGGTTGATAGGACCCTTTGTAATAGGGAATTCAGAAATTTTCCAATTTACAGTATACTAAAATTACAGTGAAAATTGCAAAACTCCATCAGAGTGGCTTATATAGTCAGAAGGCCTAATTTTGATGAGGCATTAATCGAGGTTTAGGAAAAATTAATACTGTGGCCATCTCACTCAAAATTTACAATAGATGTCAAGATCAATGATACCACACAAGCACTGTGAGGATGTAAAACAGTTTGTTATCCATATAATAAGAGTTTCTGAGGTGGGAGCATCAGGGGTGTCTTTCAATCAGGTCTGAAGTGGCTTGAAAGTAAGAAAAGGAGACTGGATTGATTTTTATTAAAGTTAGAAGATGGGGCTAAGGTCAACATTCTAACAGGTGGGTGAGGAATTTCATGTTCTGAATCACCTACCAACTTGAAAGCAAGTGGACTATGGGTTTTCTTAGCAGTTAGTCTAGATTTGCTGTAGAAGGACAAAGGTTGTCAGTTTTTAGCTGTCAAACATACAAAATGGGATTAAACTCTCTATTCCAGTTTGTTCCTGATGTTTGGCTCATGACTGCTTCATTAATCACATTTGAACTTCTTTAAGTGTGCTGTGATGAACATGTTTTATGAGGCTTGTAGCCAGAGACTGATGTAAAGGCATCCACTGAACAGCTTGCTCAAGAGCCCAGCGTTGTGGATTTTGATGGGAAGTGGGTGCCCCAGTCACTGGTAACAATATCTGGGATTCTAAAGCAGTTAAAGTGAGTCCTATCAGTGTGTCCAATGTGTAGAGACATGTGTAGCCTTAATTTGAATTTTGGGTATCAGGCAGCAAGAGATGCCTATAATTATTTTGCCCAAATGGTGACACTGGATAAATAATTTTTGGCTGTCATGGTAGAACCGGATAGACCATTGGGAATAGCCCAAGGAGCTGTAAAAATGGGCAAATTGAACCAACTTTGGCCAAAGGACCATGTACCTCTAGGATGATTGATTATAGTTCAGCCACAATGGGTTTACGTTTTGATCTCTGGGTTGAAGAATAAAAACCTGCATCAGTCCAGTATGACTATTGTATATAATTTTTTGTGTGTGCTGACCATGACCTGTAAAAATTCTCATTGCTGTTGGCTTATTTAATTCTAAGGAAACCACTCAGGTAGTGACATGGTTCAAGAGAGGGGTGACCTTCTCTAGCACCTAGTCAGTTACCAAGGACCTGAACAGAAAAGGCTGCCTTCTGCCATATCTCATCTATTACAGAGGGGACAGACTCAGCTCTGTCTAGTAGGTAACTTTTGTATTTTAGCAAGGAGGCCGTGGGTATACCGAGCTTGCAAGATGATGTCCCATTACCCATATGAAGATATGAAGAGTCACAGGCAGGCTCAGTTCTGTGAAATTCTCTGTTCTCATGATAGCCATTTGTATCCAGAAGTCATCACTCTTAAAGATGTGTAGATGTGTAACATAAGGCCGAGGAGCAGTTTCTTGAATCAGAAATCTATGGCTATCATGGATGCTCTGAAGATTCCAGGAGATATGGTGGGGAGGAGGCTGAGACACCAAAGTGAAGGATTTTCTGGGGTAAAGTGAGAGGAACCATCAGGAGTTCCTATTGTATTGTCATTTGAACATTTTCTAGATCTGTTTGTTTTAGGGCACTTAATTCAAAATGGGCTAAGTGTGAGTGACAGCACAAATAGACTAATGCAATTTGTCAACAAGAACAATGTTGCCTCCAGATTCCCTGGAGACCTAAATGACTGTGGGCTTCCTTTAATGCTGTAGGAGTTTGTGGAGTCATAGCTCTTCTTCAGCCTTGCTCCCCTCCCCTAGGTTGGGATGTAGGGCTGAAAGTTCTAAGCCTCTTATCAGATGACTTTTTCTATCAAAAATGTGGATTGCATAGAAATACTTTGCTATAGTAATTCTACAAGACAAATACTGTATTTGTTAACTGCAAGGTTAGTTCTCTGGCAACCAGCTCTTGTGAGGAGGCTAGACAGGAGCCCACCAAGACTCACCTCATTAGAACAAAAGTTGCTATTACCAAGGGATGCAGGAGCTCAGTGTCAGCCTCTGCTCTGATGCAGGAAATTACAAAGGACTTAGGAACTCTGATCAGGAGTCAAAGTTCAAATATCAGAACAAAAATTCTCCTAATGTCTCCATCTATAAGTGCCCACAGGGGAGTTAGAATCTCTCTTTCTTGCTCATGCTGTATATAATATATAAATATTAATACACAACATTGATATATAAAACTATATAATAGTAACATTATATTTATTGCATAAATATATTTTTACTGTATTCTCATATCACATGTTCTCTTTGGGCAACAGAAGCAGCATAATAGAGCCACGAAAGCATTTTCAGAGTTATAGGTTACCTCTGCTCTTAGAAGTGTGAACCTCAGTGTATCCCATGGTGAGGACTCAGTTTTTGCAGTGGGCTCATATATTACACACAGTAACTCTATTTCCTGTGAGCTTTCTGTAGAATGGTAGCCAGTGTGTAGATGAGACACATAACTAATGACAGGGTAAGAGGTGTCCTTTTTAGCCTAGCATCAGTTACAGCCTGTTGTGTTACTGAAACACATGAATCACTCTGAGACACATGCTAAGATTTAAGCCAAGACACATCACCCAAGACCACTTTAAAGAGGGCCCAAGTCCAATATTCCCAGGCCAAGTAACAGCTTCTGATTTAGAACAGTTAAATCTATGGATGGAAAATGGTCAGTCTCATCAAATACAGCACAGAATAGCACAGTTTAAAGCAAGCAAGACAACAGGAAACAGAGTCAGTTAGCAAGATAGAGCAAGTAAAGCAATACTCCCATTTGTGGTGATTATTGCCTGGGGATCCTGCTCACTACACCAGTTATTGTTCTTATCTGGCAGACCTACGGTGGACCCCCGTGCAAAATGTAGTTCACATCCCAAGAGTGATGAGTAATACTCATGGAAAGTGATGAGGGTAAGTACTTCTTTCCTCAATAGATCTTGTATAGTCACTTTCAATACTTGAAGATACTGTTTTAATTTGTATTGGGATGTATTAATTATCCTAACTGGAGAGTAGCAGCACAACCCCCTGCAACAAAAGGTGAATGTGAGAAGGTCTATTAGGATAAACAAGACCTTCTGAGAAGTTCAAGGGTCTGAAAATGATAAATGATTGCCATGGCATAATAAAATTTTGGTGCGGGTTGAAGATGGTGAGGGCTCCAGAGCTTGGATTGAATTTTGTATGGCTAGGACCTTGGAGGAGAACGAGTAGGACCCCTCGCGGGACCCCCACCCGGCCCGCACGGCACCGGCGCGCTGCCTTGGAATTGGGGACAAACACTAACCACCACTCCCCCCATAAGCAACCTGCTGTTTCGGAGGTCTGGCTGGATTAATAGCAACCAAGGAACATCAACCAACTTTTGTTTTGTAGATTTGGCCAGGCCTCTGGGCAGCAACCCAAGCATCTCTTTATAGCAGGCAATGTAGCAAATATGGGGATTCTCTTCTGTCTTGTCTTTTATTATTAATAAAATATTTTAAAAAATAAATAAATAAAATGAAAATTGAAAAAAAAATTAAAAACATAAATTTACACTAGTGGCAAAGAAAAAAAAAAGCACCTTCAGTTTGATTATAGGAGAGGGAGAGGGAATAAAAGGAAAGGGTGGAAAGCTTAAAATGTGCCAAGAGTCAAACATCAAAGATGGATTCAGACTCTTAAAAATACTTTCTAAAGTAGCTGCTCCTTAGAGTGCATTAAGATATCGCCATGTCCAAGAAATCTCATTCTGACTCTAATTTCATCATGTCTTATATCTTGTTTTTGCTCATCATTACTGTATGCTGGTCACACATTTTCTCCTTAAGCGTCCTTTTCTTCTATGATAGTGAAGTTCAAATATGTACATACAGTGACATCATACATATTTCTATCTATCTATCTATCTATCTATCTATCTATCTTATCTACATATCATTTATCTGCATGACATAAGACAGAACTATTTGCTTCTAAGTAGACAAAATTTGTTTGCCCCAAACAAACCTCCTGCTATTTCTTCCTAAACTTGTTTCTATTCCAACTGACCTACCATCCATCCACTCATTCACTCAAGGCAAAAATCTTAATATAAACTTAACCACTTTTCTTTCTTTGATATTTCATGTCCAATCCAGCAACCAGTTCTATATTTTCTTCTTCCTACATTTATCTAATCCAATCCAGTCACGGTCTTCCTATCCACTGTCATTCCCCCCTACCCTGAGCCTAAACTTTTGCATAATGTGTCTAACTGGTCGCTCAAGTTCATATTCAGAGGTAGAGTAATCTTTCAGATGGGCATCAGATAAATGCATCATTTCCCATGGAATAAAATGCAAACTCTTCATCATGACAAGGTCTAAAATAACTTGACTTGTACCTACATTTTTCTTCATCTCTCATCCTCATCTTTGTTTTCAACTTGGTCTTCCAGCATAGAAAGAGATGTTCTATGTTTCATGCAGTTCAATGTGCAGATATCAAGAGCCCTTAAGAAAAAAATTTAATGAATTTAAAGAATAAAAGTTATGTGTTTGTGTCTGTGTGTGAATGAAGTAGGACAGATGCACAGTTACCATTTCATAAAGTCCCTGGGAAAGAAAAGTTTGCTGAAAAGGAGTATTCTCTCTAAAGAATAATAACTTGATCTCTGAAAAATTTTATAGCCCCTGGAGGTAACACATGTAATCCTAGGCAGCTGACAATGGTTCGAAATAAGCAGAGTCAGAATATGGCAATCCACACTCAAGGAGAGATCTTTCTTCTTTCATCAAGTGATGGTGAGATAAAAATAAAGCAAAATAAGCGTTTTTGTAACCACTGTCTTCAAGAAAACACAATACATAAGATCTCTAATGTCAGCATTTGCCACAAGGAGAAACATATTAATTCTTGAGCAAACATTGATTTTGGGAGATAAAGGCAATAATAAATGTTTGCACCCTTCTGTTTTGAGTCAGTTACTCTGAGCAGAATTGATTGCTTTGGGAAGGAAGACTGTGTGGCACAAATTGTGTTGAGTGTCCATGGCCTTGTCAGTGCAAGCCCTGAGTGGTCAGGGATTTGGGCAGCTTGTTCATTGAAGGGCTGAGTGACTCACTAGAAGAATATGCACCAAGTGCAGTCCTGGCCAGTGATTAAGGTGACTTGCTTGACCTGGGGAAGCTGCTGTTCCTCTGTGATCTGGCTGAACTACTGCTGTACTGGGTGGATGTTAGTCTGCATGCTCTAGTGAGCATTGGTGGGAAGTGACTACCTGATATGGACTAGGGTAAAAAGGTGGACTAGTTCCCAGGGATGACTCCTGTGTTTGTACTGTTGTGCTGCATTAGTAGTATGATCCGTTCTGGGCCACTCTAGGTCTGTTGGACTGCGCCTGGTTCTAAACAGTGTAAACTGCTCATCTCATCCAGTGTGCAATGGCTGGTTACTATGAGGCTGCAATACGGTGATCAGCCTGACATGTGAAGTGTCGTGGAGCTGGTGGTCCACAGGTCTTGCTGGTACCTCTGGTCCCCTGGACAGGAGTGGGCTGCTAAACCAGGGTGAAATAATGTTGGGTGGGCTCAGCAGGACGCACAGACTGGGGCCAAAGCTCCTGACCTATTACCAGCTTCTATCACCACTTGGAACAATATCTACAAGAAAGTCAAGCTGACCTGATTTTATGATTGGCATGATGGTAACATTTGTCTGTTAAATGTGGCAGTTCCTTTCTCCTTAGAGATACTAGTGTAAATACGGGCCATCTTAGTAAAGGGTTCAGAGTTCTGGAGAGACACATCTGTATGGCAGGACACATCTGTAACTCCAGTACTCTGAGAGACTGAGTTAGGAAGATCGAAAGTTTGACAACTGGACAACTGGTCAACTTAGTAACTTAGTGAGACTCCCTCAAGAAAAATAGAAGTGGCTGAGGATGTCACTGAGTTTAAAATCTCTGAGTTAAATCCCCAGGACTGCAAACAATCACACAAACACACAAACAAACCAGTAGCTTCTCAAACCTCACTTCATTTTTATACAAATATTTTGACTGTTGCATTCCAGACTCTTCCCCGGCCCAAGACCAGTTATATGGGTGTAGTTTGCCATCACTGCAGCTGGCACCACAGGGCCTTCCAGCTTTCAGAGTCCAGGGCAACAGGTGGCCTTGGAACTTCAGAGGTGTTAGGCAGTACGGAGGCCAGGTCTGGGCAGAGGGTAACTGAGCACTCTGAGTGGGGACAATCGAAGGTGGCAGATGGACAGTTTTTTTTATGTTTATATTACCCACTTTCTTTCCCTTTTTGCTCTCAATATACAGCCTTTTCTTGATTTTTCAAAATAATAGAGTTTTCAACCATGCACTTCAGAACCTATTTGGGCCAGGGTATAGTTCAGTGGCACAAGTGTCTGCCTCATGAGCTCAAGGTCCTGAGTTCGATTCCCTGTACCAAAACAAAGCAAAACAAAAGCATTTAGTTCTTCTCTTGTTTTTTCTCATCCTTAGTAGTATCAACTCAGAGACCTTCTGGAACACTCCACATGGATAAATGTTTCCCTCCCATCAGATAGTGGTGGATGGGTGCAGGGACTCCTGATGAAAAAATTGTGATTACTGCAAGTACAGATACTGTAGCTTAGCTGGAAGACAGAGGCAGGTGAAATGTGGCAATCTGCTAGTGGAGAATTTTGACTCAAAGCCTCTTCACTTATTTGTCCAAAACTTTTATGGAACTGTGCACAGACCATGGGTCTTCCCATCCAGTCCTCCTTCGTTCCCTTTCTATTTCCATAGACTTAAAAACTACCTTGCAGTATGAAGTCTTTCCTTACCTTCTATTGCTTCCTGTCTCATAATAAATCTTTTGTGCAGCTAGTTCCACTTTAGATTTTTTGACGTAGCCAAACTAATGTATAACGTATTTTATTCACTAAACATGTGATCTAGAAGATACTATTAGGCAAACAGTAGGAATTTAAGGGCTGAGACCTGTAACTGACAAAAATATAAATAGGTATGTACTATACAGTGCAGTCCATGCAGTGATTAAAATATCCCGCATATGTTCAAATACCTTGCAAAGTGTAAAGAATTTATCCACGACAAAATGACACCTGATCAAAGTTTTCAGGTTCTGGAATGCGAAGAATGGAGAAATGAGAATGGAGGCCCACACAGGGTAAAGTGGAGGGCAGTGAGTTTAACAAGCATAGGTTTTATGTTATAATTATTTTGCGGGATTAACATAAAAAAGGGCCAGCCATTGGCTGACGTAACAGAAATTTGCTTTCTCATGGTTCTAGAGGGTGGAAATCTGAAATCAGGGTATAGGTTGGAATGGTTCCTTTTGAGGGCTGTAAGAAAGCAACCATTTCATGCCTCCCAACTACCTTCTGGTGGTTTGCTGGCAATTTTTCGTGTTCTTTGGCTTATAGACACCACATCAATTTCTGCCCTTTGTTCATGGTTTGTTCTCCCTGTGTTCATGTGTTGGTCCCAATCTTCCAATTCTATAGGGTTACCAGAGATTAAATCCTACCCTAGAGATCTCAATTTAACTTGATTATTTCTATAAAGACCCTATATCCAAATACAGTCACATCCATACTGAGGGTTAGGAATTCGAAGTGTAAAATTTGGGAGAATATAAATCAAACTCTTAACAGAGAAGGAGAGTATGAAATCAGAGTAGTGTCCAGCATTTCATTTGTGTGGAATCATTGTAGAAACTTAAATAAAGATAAATATTTAAGACAGTGGCTCTCAACCATGGCTATTCATTAGATTTATCTGAGAAGTTTTCAAAATATGCCCAGGCTCTAGTTGTACATATTTTGATTTGATTGTCCTAGGATGGAAATCCTGACAGTGCTCTGTGAGTTTCTCCAGAAATTGTAATAAGCAGCTGCATCAAGAATCACTGCTCTAGAATGATAATACTTGAGATAGGAAGGCCATCATGGAGATTGATTTTATAAAGTCAAGGAAAGAGAAAATGAGGTGCTGAAACATCAGTTGGAGGAAAGACGAGGAAAGTCAGAGATGGATGACTTCTAGAATCAGGAAGTCAATGAACAGGACTTGGCTGATTTAAAGGTGAGGGTTGGGTGGGGAAGAGTGAAAGATGGCTCATATATTTTTATCAAATGTATGCCAGTGTGATCAGCAGATATTAAAAATAAAAAGTTTTTTCTCTTGAGGGAGAGCTAGAAACTGAATCAACCAAATGTTTTAAATTTTAAACTTGTTATTTTAAGATTGTTATCAATTCAGACGCAGTCGGGAGATGTAATGCAGAGAGATCCCTTGTATGCTTACCCAGTTCTCCCACTGGAACATTTATACAGGAAAATGTCACAATCAGAATGCTGACATTGATGCAGCTGAGATACAGCTCCTTACCACCAGAGTGATACGCTTGAGTTTGAGGTCACTTTAATACTTTTCAAGTCAGACTTGTTAAAATGTTGTGCTATTAGAAATCCTCCATGCTAAATTTTGCTCTCTCTAACATACCAGAAATCTGCCACCCCCAAGCAGATCCATCTCCTTCAGGTGCCTCAATGCAGCAATGCACAAACATGGAGGAATTACTTAAACAAGTTTTTAAGTGATGCATGTCCTGCAGGGAGTTAGAAATAGACACAGGTAGCCATTTCACCTAAAGAGCAAGCTCTGCTTGGGGAAATAGTTTATACACACATACAAATTTATGCACACATAGACAGCTGCCTTTATACAACACAAGCATGTAAGTGCCATAGATAAAACTTTTATTACAATAAAAGAATTTTGTGCATAGCCACTCTACAAACCCCTCACATTTGAAGAGAGTGACAATTCTGACTTTTCTATGTTGTGCTTCCAATTTAACCACAGCCAAAAAAAAAAAAAATTAAAAACAGCTGGAATATGTGTCTATTTTCACCTCCTCCATCTGGAACTTTGCTTTTGGATATCACAGACATTTTCCAAACAAACCTCTGCTGAACAAAATGATAAATGTGGAAGAGACATATGTACATGTATGCTTCTCTTTTTGTTTGAAAAGCTTTAGAGAATCCAAGGCCTTGGTGTGTTTTTCCAACATAAAACTAAGGGTTAGAACAGTACAAATAAAGTTTCATTTTTATGAGTGATGTGACATTTATATTTTAATTTGAGCAGTGTTGTTAACTACAATGCTGGCTTGTTAATCAGTTGGTCATATTTACCTGGGAAGTAACAGTGACATCTTTCATTATGTGAAACTTAAATAGAACAATTGGACAATTGAAATAATGTGCTAGTGAATCTTTCAAGTTTCTGACAATAATTTACTTTCAGACTCATCCTTTTCCGTAAGTTTCTCTGCTGAAACTACTGTAGCTAAAGACTTAATATGTCATGCCCCAATTGTTACAATGACTTCCTCACTCTTCCCTGGTGGAAATATGATTTTGTACTATATTAGTCACTTTCTCATCACTGTGATACAATACTTGGTGCCCATAATTTAAAGAAGGAAAGGTTTATTTTTTCTAACATTTTTTGGTACATGGTCTGCTGGCTCCTATGCAGAAAGGTAATAGTGAAAGGGTCTGGCAGACAAAAAACTGGCCAGCTAGCAGAAATGAGAGAGGAACCAGGAAAGGACTAATGGTCTCAGATCGCACCCCCAGTTACTGGCGTCTTCAGAGCAGCCCCTATCTCCTAAGAGCACATCCAGCTCTGAGTTCACCAATGGGTTTAGTGCCCCCACAATCCAGTCACCTCTCAAAGCCCAAATTCTGATACTTTGGTGGACGTTATAGATTGAAACCATAGCTGTACCATGTAATAATGTCAGATCATCTTTAAAACTGCTTTGATAACATTACTCCCATTGTATATAGACTAAAATAAAAAATCTTTTCCCTGAAGTCCTACTTCAGTTTTCAGCAGTGATTTAAACCAACGAATGCTGGCTTTAAACACCCAAGTGTTTAGTTCACATCCTAGTTGTTCAAAAACAAGAACTGTTTGCAAGTAACTGACAATTCTGAGGAAACTGAAATTAGGTAATGGCAGAAAACAGATGAAAATGGAAAGAGACTGGGGATAAGACAATGAACAAGACCTTGATTACCAATTGATTAAAACATTTAAAAAATATACAGGTTACTAAGTGGATTGTCCAAGAAAGAGAATCGAGGAAAAGGAAAATGTTGGTGAAGTGAGGGCAAAATCATTAATTGAAATTTGAGTATGACATTTAGGTAAATATTTTTATAATAGTTGGATTCAGAGAAAGAGGCAAAGGTGAAGGTAAATTTATTTTTTTTTTGTACTGAGGATCAAACTCAGGACCTCACACTTGCCATAAAATTCTGAAAGCAGCAGAAACTCGTAATTGCCGTGTTTATCCAACACAACACCACTAAATACTATATGAAGTTCACTTAGCTACAAAAAAATAGCATAGAGCATAGCATATTTAAAGACTCCAATTTTATTGGCTAATATAACTATTAAATTAAAGTGTATTCCATAAAAATGGCAGAAAAAAAGCATTCAGCGAAAGTTCAAATAAAAATCTTGGTATCATTTACCCTGAACTTTTGGCTCAATAATAAGACAATTCAGAATTTATGGTTACTTGACTATCTCAGCATCTGTTTTCACAAAGACTAGAGACACAGACTTGGGATTCATGGTTAAGTGATATTTATTAGACTAGAAGAAGTATGGGGATTGGGAGAGGTCATGACTACTCTTTTGCTTTATATTTAGGGAAATTCTTCTGTTTTGTGGCCATATTTATGGGTTAAGTGAGGAAGGAGAGGGTCACCTGTCTAATAAGCCAGATTACCCCAGGCAGTGGAATGGGTGACAGATGGAGTTAGAATGTCCTTGTATTCCTATAAGAGAAGATATTTTTCACAGTTCTGGACCATATCCACTCAACATAAAACCAAATCTGATAACAATTATGGGTTGCTAGTGCACAGTGAGAAGTCAAATACCAAAGCCAGCACTTGCCAAGTTCTTCTTCGTGTCTTAACCACACGATCCATATTCTTCATTAGGCTATCTTTCATCTGTCCAAACAACAGGCTGTTGTCAGTTTATAAAACTTAACCATTCTTAGCTCACGCATGCTTATTTATGTATGTGTAAAGTTGTAACAGAATGGAGGTTTTTGTATTTTGTATATTTACAAAAAATGTTGACAGAAACTAAAACTCAATTTAAGATTCTTTGGTAGAACTAAAGAATATTCATTATTATAGTAGAAAAGAATGATGAGTCTCCCTTTCCTCTTGGAATATTTTATTAGATCTTTTTGACAACTTTGAGGTGGACAATTAGTGGATAGTTTGCGTGTGCTCTCTGAGAGTGACATTCAAGTGGATGTTCACTTATCTTGAGTCAATTTTGCAGTGCAGACTAACCTTGGAACTGTTATTACTTAGATAATCCTGAACGTGCACCTATTTCATTTCAGTAAACTTGAGGACTTTTTCATGTTGATTAGCTATTCCCACTTTCTTATTTTGTGGATTGTCCTGTTTATCCTTTCTACCCAGTTCTGTGTGGAACGTCTTGATATTTTGGGCATAAATTTAAGAAACTTTTCATTTATTAGTAGGATCAGAGTCCATTTTTCCAAATTTTAATGAATATTAAAATACTAATGGCAAAGGAAAAATTTGAAATGGAATAACACTAAATTCTAAAAGTGGTTGTATATAAACAGTGCTTCAGCAATAAGAGACAAATGATACTAAGTGCATTAACAGCAATTATACTGTGTCCATAGTAGGATTGTATTAATTTTCTTTTTCGTATGTCTATATTCATTTCAAAATTTCAACAATGAACCTTATTTTACAAAGTATTATGGAAAACTTACCAAAATTTTATTCTTAAAATGCAGATATATATGAGTTATGTGCCAGTTAAACGTGACTATGTGTCCTTAACGTGATTTCCTCACTCTGTGTACATCATGTAGCACATTTATATAAACTAAGTGGGCAATGAAGTCACTCATATGCCCTGTACTTTCTAAGTAACAAACAGTTTAAACTTACCAGACTACCATTAATCATATATATGTTCTGTGGTGGACTAAAATAATGTTACAATGTTATACAGCACATGACTATATATATATGTATAATATATATACATACATTATATATGCATAATATATATGCATGCTATATAGCACATGACTATGTATGCATAGATGGATATATATTATGTTCATAAGATATGAATGAAAAATATATTGAATGTCTGAATAAATTTTTAAAAATCTTATAGCAAAAGACATGTTGCCATTAACTTCTATCACAGTACCACTCTTTGTTTTGAACACACTTATCCCATCATTCTTGCCACTTTCTGAAGCAGTTCTGAAAGTCTTCTTTCAAGATTATATTTATTTGCACTGTCACAGATGTCTTAATGACCCAAAATAATTCAATGTATTTGCCTTTTGCAGTCATTTTGACTTTGGGGAAGTGTCTTCAGTTTCCCAGCGCTGTACCTGGTGAGTGGGGTAGCTGAGGGCGCTCTGTGATTTTTCATGAGACTTCCTATGGCACTTGGCAGCACTATTCGCTATATTTTTTATCACCTCTTAAAGAAGCTCTAAGATACTTATGCTCATTACTGAACTGCGAGAACTTGTCACATATTGGTGGCGTGGCTTCTTTGTTATAATGCTTGAATTTTTCCCCTCAAAATTTGTCTTTTTCTTGTTTCATCTGTATTTTGAGATTCCTCCCATTTTTGTAGCCAACCTATTAATATTCTAGTGCGTGGTGTACTTTGCTTTGCTTTTTTTGTTTTTGTTTTTGCTTTAAGTGTTCTTACCATCCAGAATCTAATAAACATTTACCAATATGTTCTTTTTTTAAACAACAACAGCAACAAAAAAACGCACTGTACTTCTTTAACTAATCTGAAAAGTGTTTTGGTAACTGAGGAGACATTTGTTGAACCTGGAGAGTCTTGGTTACCCAGTCCTCACTGAGAGTGTTTCCCTTATTCAGTGTCCTGAGTGTTACAGGAAGCAACACCCAGGAGAGGGCATGATTGCATTTTGGTGCAGTTTTGGCAGGTTTACTTTTTTATTTATTTATTTTTTTAGTGGCTAAGCAATTATTCATCTCTGCAAGCCTGAGATAAGTAATATGATCAATGTCATATGACTGTCCCAACTATTTTATTTGAATCTGTTACTTACAATTAATCCCAGAAATCTTATTGTTATGCTCTTCAAAAAAGGTCACACCCTCTTGTGCCTCTTCCTTTTTATTTATTTACTTTTAATTATAAACAGTTTCAAGCCTTAGTTTTATTTCTCTTTTGTTTCTGCTTGAGGAATTCCACTTTGCAGTGTGAACGAGGTATTATGGTCTAAGGTAGCAAAGTGTAGAAATTTATTCCCAGTTTGCACTGTGGTATTCCTCTCCTCACTGTTCTGTCTGTGTTTCAGTTGGATGGGAGTTTTAATAAGAATCATCACCAATGTTCTTTTTCTTTCTCTTTTTGCTTCTTCCCTCCATCCTTCCCTCCATTCTGCTTTCCTTTTTTCCTTCCTTCAGTCCTTCCTTCTTTTCTTTTCTTTCTTTTCTTTTTCTTTTATTTTTTTAGCAGTGCTCTAAGGAGAGGTCTTTTGGAAAGGGAATCTGGCATCCTTGATTCCACATGCCTGAATCCTTTTGTTTCTTTTTTCTTTAACAATACTCAGAAATTTAGGGGTATTAGATAATTGAAGTACTCCAAATCACGTGAAACACGTGGTATCCATTAATTGTGCTGAAGCAAATATTTTCACATCTTCTGAGCATGTGTTAAGATTATAGTTTTCACTGTCCTGAAGGAGTGTGACCATCCCATGTGCACTGATGGGTAAAATGTCCAGTGGAAATGATGTGTGTCATGCGTGGAGGCAGCTTCCAGTGCAGATTTACTGTTTACCAACTCTAACTGAGCAACAACCGGTTCTAGATATTAGTGCTGGAAATGAGCCAACGTGAAAGAGAATCAAGACATGATCCATGCATGAAAAATGAATTTTCCTGGTATTAAATGACTTAAAGTATTTTTAGAAATGAGATTATAGCAGTTTCTCCTGACTATACAGAATTGGTACCTTAGAGTGGGCTATTCTGGAAACAAGTAGATCTGACAATGTATTTTTAATATGAGGTCCCATTGTTATGAGTTACACTCAGAACTAATGCAATAAAAATTAATTCAGCAATCAGATCCATCCACAGATCCCTGAGGGAAGGCTACGATGTGGGGGGAGAGCTGCCTCCTTGTGAGTGCTCTCATAATTCTTGTATTGTTCTACATCAGGATAAAGCTGGATGATTGTGTCAAAACAGAGACCATGAAATTGAGAGTACTCATATGTAGATCTCACCGCCTGATAATGACAAAAAATTGAATAAAAATAAACAGGAAGCAAGCACAAATAAAAATGTGAGTAAAAATAAACAGCAATACAAAATAGGACTTCCTGATTTAAACGATCAATTGATTTTGCTTGAAACAGTGTAAGTCCCTTCAATTTGACCTACTGAGCACTGCATTCAGTTTATAAGCATCTTCTGGAATTGTTTCTATGATTCCTTTTTTGAATTGAACTTTTAGGAGCTATGTAATTCCCAGTTTCTGTCACTTCCATCCATCCTCACGTTATCCAAGATTCTTCTGCATTGCTTTCTTTGTCTGCATTAGAGAGAATTTAACAAGTCTGGGCTTTGCCTCAGTTCTTTAATTTTCTAGGTAAGTTGTGTACTTTGTGTCTAACAACATTTTAATTGTGCAGTTCATATTTCCTTTCTTTGTAAACCTAGCGGCTTTATGTCTCTTAACCACTATCTTTCCAAGTTAATACTGTAATTTGATCACTTTCAAAACACATACTTGCAATACGGAATTTGTTGCAGAGTTTTCAAGGAAGTTAGAAACAATCAATTTTGGGTTGCTTTTACTTTATTTTATTGTGTAAGCATGTATAAGTTAGCCATGTATTCCAGCATTTCTTTCAAATAGTTTTGTAGACTGTAGAAGCTCCTTTCAGATTAAACTATTGGTTGGCCATTAATCTTTGCTTCCTAATGTATTTTGAGCTTTTATATATAGTTCTGTGTAGACTCTTCATTTGTGCTGCAAAAAAATTGGCATATTTTATAGACGCCATTTTCTCCTTCAGGCCTCTGGAGATCAAATGGAATAACTTAGGATCACTCATAAAATAGAAATAATTATTGTTCTGCTACAATCATGAGTACTAAGATGACTAAGAAAAAAATAACAGATGCTCTCTTCCCAAAACAAAGGCACATTTAGTTGCTTTTAGTTTCCTTTCTAACTGAAATCACAAGGATGTTTAAAAAAAACTTCTGTGTTCTTGATGTCAAGTGATAATTCTCCTGAAAGCTATAATTGTGTGCATTTTCATAAAAATATATTAATTGTCATACATCAGTGCATATAGGCATGTTCTTAATGGAAATAGCCACGAGGTAAAAAATACTGTCTTTTAATATTTCATGTTATTTTTGTGTTCAGAATTTTGATTAAGAAGAAATTCACCAAAATATCCTATCACTGACATCTTGAATACACTTACTATGAATGAGATGAATATAAAATATTGTTAAAATTTAGCTTGATGTCTCAAAAGTATTTTGCAATTATTAAAGAATCAATTAAGGACAAAGTAAAAAGCATATACTGAATTTGTTGAATTAAAAAATCTGGGTAAAAGCTATTCTGGCAACTGCTAGAAATACATATTTAAATATAAACATAATCTGAAATATAGAGAAATTATCAATTGTGAAATACGTGTCAAGACAGTCCCCAAAATGGCTGATGGGTTATTGTTTTGTAATATTTTAAAGATCTTTAAATAAGACAGCACATTTTATGTAGACTTAAAAATGTTAAGTCAATCTAAATAAATATTTTCAATTAATCTAGTAGGAAATATATAATCTCATTATCACATCAGAATTTTCATGGCTAAATATACCTAGAAAATAATATGTTAAATAGTCTTTTCTATAAGTGCAATTACTACATGTATAAGCACATGTATCTTTTGTAGGCATATCTAATGACCTCGATAATTCCCTGAATTAAATACTTTTTAATATACTCATAACAAATGACCCACTTGGATTTGTCCTTTTGAGATGAAAATGACAAAAATGACATAGAAAGCATTAAAATACTAAATAAATTATTATCAATAGTATAAAATCTTAGAGCCAATTATTAGATGATGGCCTCAGACCCAAAACTGTTCTTTGTAGTGAAGAGAAATCTAAACCTCTCAAAGGTCAGCATCTCTTTCATTATTATTTTGCTTTTTGAAATTAGTAGGGAAACAAGTTTGAACATGGGTTTAGGAGAGAAAGGGATCTTTCCTCAGGGAGCACCCCACAACCTGTGATTCTTAACACTCAGCTTCAGTGGTCTTTTATTTCAGGTTATGCCCTAGAGGGCCTGTGGAGCTTTCCTAGTCCTGTGCAAGCATTTTGATAAATCAGATTCATAAGTGTCTTTTTTAAGTATAACTAATACTGTCATTAACAGGACAATAGTCACTCCTTAGACGGATAGCTGAGGAGCAGCAATCTTGGGGTTTTTGAGGATACTTGGTTTTGAGAAAGTATGAGTTTAGAAAGGAGGCAGAGAGGAAAATGAGGATGCTTATTGGGATGGAGAGGAAATTATTTCAAATGAAAGTTTTACTTCCTTTATAAACGTTCCTAGGCATCTCCAGCATCCTTCCAAACCCTGGCTTCATGGAGCTAAAAATAATCACCTGTAACTTTCACACAAATCATAGCTGTGCTATGAAGCTTAAGTTCAAGAAATTTTTCTTCCTAAACTCTTGTCATAGCCAATGTCATACTGATGTAAATCTTGAGAGAGTTAATTAACTTAAAATCATAAAATCATTCTGCAGTGTTAAATGCCCACGGGTTGGTTCAGAAGAATGATTTTGTAAGTTTGATAGAATTCTAACTGACCTACTCTCTTATCAGTGTTCATTTGTTCGAAGTAAAGATTGAAACTGTGCTATCATCTTGTTCCCCATAAAACGTCTCCAGTAAGGACAAGGAGAATTCAGAGTTTTCATCTTAATAAGTCCCCTTGGATTTTTACTGGCCGTGTTTAATGCTGTCACACCTGTACTATTGGAACCAAAGCTTCTTATTAAATTTATTGATGCTAATGTTAACATTCTAAACTTGATTACCCATGTATAATTCTAAAAAAGAATGATGGGTGCATTTTTTGTACATCTCATATTTTAATTATATTTTTCATTGAATAATTTTGGAAGCAGCAGTTCTTAAGAAGAGACAGGGCCTTTATAAGAAGTGATCTGTTTTGCTTGTCTTATTTTATCACTCAATTACTCATCCAATATTTATTTGTTCAGACTGCTATTTTGGCCACCTGTGTGAATTATAATTCCATGTTAAGACCAGTAAATAAATTTTGTCTGAAACACCTTTTCATTTCTTGGGCTCTTTTTGTTAGCATAATAGTAACTTTGAATATTTCATTCGTTTCAGCTTAACTAAAATAAGCCACTCTTTTATAGGTGCAACAGGAAAAGATAACAGTTCATTGTGAAATAGGGTGTGTGTGTGTGTGTGTGTGTGTGTGTGTGTGTGCATGTGTTTTACAGAGGGTAAAATTTAGAATACAATTGTAGAGTGTATAAATGTGAGACGCTGGTCAGGCAGTAACAGATGAAAACTGTGATAGATGAATTGTGTGTACTATATGTCTAATGAGGGTATTTTTGCTTGAACTCAGCATCTTATTCTTTTTCAGATCCTTACTCAAAATACATTTCATAATTGCACAAGACAGTAACAGAAGAGGAAAATTCACATAGACACATTCTGATATATTTTTAATTTGCATTGCCTCATGCAGGTCTGAAATTGCATCATATATAGAATAAGAGATCCACGAGACAACTAAATTTAGCCACCTTGGTGTGGAATGCAGACTTGCATAAATTATTAGATTTGAAGAAGTTTATACAGAGAAGGAATAGCAGTATTGACAGTCTGGTTACTAATTTTAATGACTAGTGGTCTGCCTTCTGTCTAAATAAACACAAGGATTTCTTTTCTTGTTGGATGAAGAAGTTTATTTTCTAGAGTTTTTGAAATATTAGTTTGGATTTTTATGTAAAATTATAATTATTTAAAATATGAAAAATAAGTTCATAGAAATTTGTTATCATTATTGTTGTTGTTATTTTTGTTACCCTGGGTTGAACCCAAAGTCTTCACACTGAGCTATATCTTCAGCCCTTTTATGTTTTTATATAGGGCCTTACTAAATTATGAATTTGCCTAGCAATTCTATTGCTTTAGCTTCTCAGAGTACTGGCATAGAAATGCTTTTTAAAAGTGAAATTTTAAAAAATTTCCCCAAATTTTCGTATCTGCTTCTTATCATTCTCATTTCCTATATCATTGTTAAAAATATGCAGAAATATTAGTGTTTGGTGTGTGCTACTAATTAGAGCCCTTTCAAAGATAGTCCTGTGCTAAGCAGGCTAAATGGGAAAATAGGGGGAAAATTGGAAAACAGTGTCTCAGTCACTATCATTTTGCTGGAATGAAATACCTGACACCCACAAGTTTTCACTTTAGGAGAAAACATTTCTTCTTTAGAAGAACACCTTTGTTTCAGCTCGGTTTGTAGAGGTTTTAGTCTGCATAGAGATGACTTCAGGGCTGAATGGCCTGGCAAATGAGAAAGACTCCATGGCATGGCAGGCAGAAGGTAGCAGACAGCAAACAGCAAACAGCAGCAAACCTACCTTTTGCTTTTATCCCATCCAGGCTATAAGACTTTTGGATGGTGGCACCCACACCCACGTTGGCCCTTCCCATTATCCACACCCAGAACTACGATAAACCAATCAGTGGACTAATTTAGTACCACACATCTTTAATCCTAGTGTTACGGTTTATGTCTAGATGTCCCCCAAAAGCCTCATTCAGTCATAGAGCCGGGCTTCTAGAATTTGTGATTAATTCATAGTCCATGCTGGGATTATGGGTGTGAGTGCTACACCCACCCTGGGGCAGGTGACCTGCATACAATATAAGGGAGAGAAAGAGGCTTGCTCTCGTGCTTCTCCCTTTTTTCTCTTGTTGCATTTGCTGTCTTCTGCTGCCATGAACTGTTTTCCTCTGCCATGAGTCATCCTGCCATGGAGTCAGCCAATTATGGACAGAAACCTCCACAAACAGTGAGCTAAATACACCTTTCCTTCCTTCATTTGGGGTGTTGGATATATTGCCTCAGCAACGAGAGAAGTGTAACCAACTTACCCAGTAACACACACCCTAGACACAGAGCCAGCTCCCAAAAACCCCACTTAAGAGCACCTGAGGCTTTGGAGAAACATCTAGATACAAGCCATTAAAACCAGTGCCTATTCATTTCTGATGGGTCGCTCTGACAAAAGCTGGAGCATTTTGTCAGTTGTATTGTCTACATAAGCACACAGACATTGTCTTTGGAGAAAAATATTCCTGCCTAAATTAGATACAGGAATGACTAGTAAATGATTCCTAATATCTGTCTCAGTCACTTTCCTGTCGCTGGAACACTATACCCTACACCCACAATTTAAAGGAGGAGAGATTGTACTTCGTCTCATGTTTTTAATGGATTCAGCACATGGTTGGCTCCAGGCACAAAAGGCATGGTGGAAAGTCTGGCAGAGGAAAACCACTAGCTCACCTCACGGTGGCTAAGAAGTGTAGAAAAGCAAGGAAGCAGGGAGGAAGACATACTCTTCCAGGTCACTTGCCCAGTGACCCACCTCTTCTGTCCGGACTCCACCACCTGACAGCACGTTTTGCTATGGATGAATTCACCCCCATGATCCAGTCATTCTGCACAGGCATGAGAATTTTAGGAGACGTTTTACATGGTTTTAATTTTTTTTTTTTGAGACAGGGCCTTGCTCGATATGCAGCTGAGGCTAGCCTTGAACTCTGTTGTCTAGGCTGACTTCGATCTCATAGTGATTGTCCTGCTTCATCCTCCCAAGGGCTGGCATTACAGGCATGCACCAACACACCTGGCTAGGCTACGTTTCAGAACTGAACCATAACATGTGTCTTTTAGAAGTACCTATTCTTTTAGTAATCTACTAAGAAAACTGAAAATACCATAAATTTATCACAAAATAGTTGTTTTTACTTTCACTGCCAACTATAAGCTGATTAACACATTTACATTTGCATATACTATTTTTCTTTGAATAATTCAACAAAATTTATTATTATTGCATTGATAAGTTTGTTAGTTTGCATTCAGTGTTTGATAAATCACTTCATCAGGTGACCTCAGAATATGACAAATCAAGCCCAGTTCAGTTCTTTAGTTCATATTGTTATATGTACTTCTTTTCTTTCCATAAATGAGCTAAATTTTTGAAAAATAATTAGCTATTTTCTCTTTTTCTTGTTTTCAGAGGTTGATGGTTATAAAACTAACATTTTTATCATTTTGAATAAGAACATGCAAAACTATGTATAGAACATACATTTTAAATGGTTACAAGTCTTGGGAAAATTATAGTCTTGTTTCTTTAACTAAAATTTAATTGAAAGTAAATTTACTAATTTTTCTTAATTAATAAAAATAAGGCAAAAGGAAGTTGAAGTAAATTGACACAGATAAAACCTGAAAACTGTGAATTAGAAAACAAATAATAATACTGTTGTAAAGTATATTTCTATTGAAAAATGAACAGTAAAAATACCCTAGGCATATGCTACTAAGGTAAAAAGAAAAAACATACGACATTAAAAATTATAAAGAAGATATATTCACAGTACTAAGAGAAATTGATTAATTATAAATATCCTTATACCAACATTATATCAACATTTACATTCTGATACAGATGTAACATAGGACAATGGAAAAATGTATTTGACTATAGAAAGAAAACTGGCACAAATTGATATCTGGTGGAAAAATCTTGCTGATGTATTGCCAGAATGGATGGCAAGGCTCAGATAGTTCTTTTAAATAATTTTTATACTAATTAGAATACTTCAAAAGATTAAAAATAGTGTCATAATTTCTTTTACAACTTTGTTATCATGCCCTGATGAAAAAGTATGAAAAAGGATACACCAATAGCCTAAATTTCTTGGACTAAAACTTGTAGAAGTTGTTTAAGTCATTTACCCTGAAAATTGTTAGGCATTGCTCACAGACATAAACAAAAATCTAAATAAATAGATTTATGTAATACATAAAGGGATTGAGAAACACATTTGCTGTGATATCAGATCTGTCCAAGGTAATATATAAATTTAATGCAAAAAAAACCTATCTTTTCTATGGAAACTGGTCAGATAATTATAAATAGGGAAATAAAAAGTCCTCAAATAGCCAAGGACTTTTGTGAAAAGTAGAAATCCTTGTAGAAGTCTTTACATAATAACTAGAATGGATAGTTGAGGAAGGAAGAATTTCAAATTTATATATATATATATCAGTTTTTCTGAAGTATGGATTTATTGGAGAACGTGTTCCAGATTAAGCATCCTCATAATGTTCATTATAAATAAATAAGTCTTGCCTAAAATTAGAGGCACAGCCTTGTTCCATTACTTGGAGAAACTGACATAGACCCCAGTATTCCAAGAACCTTACAACTTGTTATTAGAAGGGAGTAGAAGTTATACATAAAATTCTGACTCTAAGGTGTCGCTAATTATACAAGTATATAATTCAGTTCTTTCTGGATGGATTTGTATTGAATTGACTACATGAAGAGAATACTGATTCTGTTGTAGGATTTAATTTATAAGGAATTTATTTAATTTCTCAAGGAATGGATTGTGTAGAATCCAATGACCGAAATCTTAAGAAGAAACCAATTAAGCAATTCCTTGGGGAAATTAAGACTTATAGTAACTGATTTTTCAATAAGGTGCAGTAGTCAACATTTCCAGTAAAAGAAATACATACGCATGTCATTCAAATTACAGAAAATTAGCTAGAATTTAAGTGTCCCAGGAAACACTAAAATAACATCAAATTTTGCACTTCTTTTCAATAACTAGCACTATTCTTAAACAGTCTTCATTTTCACCCAAAGTGGAATATAGTTCAAGCCTGGTTAAAATAAAGAAAATGTGACAATATAAAACATACCATAGTATTCTTGTAAGTGACACTTTTATTCTTGATAAAATATATCCTATTATTTAGATGCCTTTCAAAACCTTAGATAGATTAGGAGTTTTATTCATGTTTAAAGCAAACTTGTTTCAACAGAAACAATGGAATTGCTATAAACAGAATCCCAAGCAAAATCCTTTCAAATTCATTGTATTTGAGCATTGTGAATACACACACATACACACAGACATGCACACATAAATATTTATATATATATAAATATATATATATATATCTTGTTTTCCCTTTTTACAAAGGCCCTTGGCTATTTGAGAACTTTTGTATTTCCCTGTTTATAATATATAAATAAAATATATACATATATAATATATTTGAGCATTGTGAATATATACATATATTATATATATTATGTATTTGGGGTGTGATGTTATTTATTAACCAATTTAAATATACTCTTATGTCATGCACATTAAATCATGGATATTTTCTCAATTTAATTCTTATTTCATTGTTTGCTTATTTAGTACTTCAAAATAAGTATTTTAAGATTTGTGGACAAATACAGTTCAAAAACTAGGCATCTACTCTCTTTTTATTACTTAAGATAAACTCATGTGAAACCTCTTGAAGACATTCTCCTTGCATGTAATATTGTTCTGCGCATGGCTGCGTCCGGTAGTTCCAGCTCGATGATCCGTCACCTCCCCACGCCACCCTTGCACTGGGGATGGCCCCTCAGATTTCAGTTCATAGATAGATTTCTGAGTGGCTTTGGACCCAAATTTCCATTTTCCAATAAACACAGGAAATCTTGTACTTTATTCTTTAAATTTCTCTCTGAGAACACTATGATTTAAAATGTTCTATCCACTCAATCCCAGAAATAATAGAATTTTTAAAGAAATTCTAGATTTTTTTTTAGCATGAAATCAGTTTTTCTCAGATTTCTAGAAATGGGGCAAAAGTCATTTTTCAGATTGCTATGTAGTCTGTTTTTGAATTCCTGAAGACATAAGACTTTTAATTACATTCTTAATTAGAAAGTACTTGTTAGAATAATCAGATTATTGATATGAAGCTGGGATATAATATAACAACTTGGCTAATGGGGCTGAGACCAGTGAAGATTAGGGTAACAGAACAAAGAAACAAGAAAACCGAAGGAAGAAATAGAAAAGTGACTTGATTTTGCATCTTCTAACCTGAAACTTTGAATCTTCACTCTATATAAATTTAAATTTTAAAATCATAGTTATAAAAATATAACAGCATAAAAATAACTGACTAAATATACAAATTCTGCCTGATTCTAACCAACTAACCCAGAGAGTGATTTGTATTTTATTCTGCTTCATTTTTTCCCCATGCTATTTCAGTGTGTCCACTGCTTTTCAAAATCATTTGTATTTTCCAATTTAAATTAAAATATATGCCATTATTTTCTGCCAGATATATAAACTGAGTCTGGATGATGCATTAGTCATAAATATTACTTTACAAAAAAAAATAAACCAGACAAAGGGACATGTTGAGTTAACCATAATAAATTAGCAAACTCTAGATAGGAAAATTGTACAACACAAAATCTCAGGGTTGTTTGTTAGTTTTCTTTTTTTGTAAAATTCAAGGGGAAAACATGAATAGAAAAACTTATAGATTAAAAGAATGTTAAAGCACCATTGATCAGTCAACATGTGTGAATTCATTTGAATTTTGATGGAAAGAAATGTTTACATAAAGAGACATGTAGGAGATGACCGGTATTGTACACTTTTTGTTTTGTTTTTTGGTGAAATTAAGGACATTTATTTTCTTAAACTATCATCATGTTGCAATGTTTTAAAGAAGAGAGTGTAAATTTTAGAGTTGCACTTTATAATATGTATTAATATACCTAAAATATCATGGGAATTAGGAAAAGTTGAAAGGTTTGTGCATGAAATGAGAACCTCCTTATCTGTCATTAGTGCTTTGCTTTGGGTGGCTACAAATTCATTTTATTGCTTTGAATATATTTATATATGTTCAAAAATTTTTCACATATGTGAACATTCAAAGTTATGGAAAGATAAAGTTATTTTTAAGTCATCAAAAATATCTTTTTAAGTTGCTATTATTTCTCAGAATTTGGGCTACATATATTTTCCAAGTGAGTGAAGGCTTCAAAGGAAAGATATGGTATTCTTCTTTATCTTAAAATTTTGTTTCGATAAAAGTATCTATAGGCAATACAATTTCCTATTTGTCATCAAATCATTTTCTACTTGTAACTAAATTATAATGTAATGTTGAAGATTTAAAGATACCAAAAATATGATTTCTTAAGTTGTTAAGGTAGCAACACATTACACATCTGTTAATATTACAGAAAGCAAACATGCTAAATTTTAAGATATTTATTAGAAATAATGACGATGCTAAATTATTTGAAGGATGCACTTTTGTTTAATAAACTTCAAAAGCTATTTTGTTCCAGAAACTGTCAACACAAGAAACACTAAAACATGCAGACTGATACTTAACATGTAATAGTACATTCTTGGCACTAATGGAAATACTGGCTTGGCTTTGTCAACAGGGCATTAGGATACTGAATTCAACTGCTATTTCCATGTTATACTCTTCCATCACTCATTGATGCTGGACATCAATCATTCATTTTAATTAACATCATATCATTATGTAGATAATGCATTATTCATTACGTGAACGTTATCATCCATTATAAGTATGGGCAATGTTAAAATGGTATTTCATAAATACAATTCACTTATTAAGGCAGTTGGATTAAAGAGAATCACTTAATCTTATTTTAATATTTTATTTAGAATTTCCAACAGGGTTTGGAAATAGGAAAAAATTGTTGCTTTAAACGAGGAAATATAGTAATTAGCATGTTGTAAGATTAATGCTGCCTTTTCTGCAAACTCAGGTATTTAGACAGCTTGATTAATAAAATTCACTACTTTTACTCTAATATTCTATGTTTAGAATTTCCTACATGGGATGGAAACAGAAGGGAAATTGCTGAATCAACAAAGATAAAATCACTTAATAATTAGGGCTTAATAAAATTTTGCAGAAACACTATGTTTCTTGTAAACTAATAAATAATATATTCACTATAACAATAAGAAGAAACACCTGGTAAATTTTTACTACTTTAACTGAAAGATCCACGCATCTTATGTCATACTGACTATTTAAATCTCTCTTGTATAAATGTTCTTGACCTTTACCCTGTTTGAAAACAACTAAGTAAATGCAAGTGATTTTAAATTAACGATGTCTGTGCAATCACTTTATGGAACAAAAAAAAATTAGCTTATCCATTAGTGTTAGAAGTTGTTATAATGAAAACGTGCTGTCTGTTCATTCAATTAGCAACCAGCCTTCAAGGCAACCAAACATTTCATCTGTAACTGTGCTGATGAAGCAGCTCAGAATTTTAAGAAAGCTATGCCTTTAGATAACCTTGGTAATATGTTTTTTGTAGGACTTGCTGGATTCTATTTGGTACATGAGTTAATTGTCAGAAAAGAAAAATGATTTACTTAATAGATTTGATCCAATTCAATGAAGAAGTTTATTACAAAAAGAAGAACTTCAATGTGTAAACATTGTTCCAAACTTCAGTGTAAATCTATGCTGTCTAAACTGAAATTATTCAACAAAATATGGATATTGCAGCAAAAATGGATATGCAGCCTCCAATAGTATGATCTACTTTAAACTAAGCAAATTTTCACTTCGGACTATGTAGTAGGAATCACCTTTTCACGACTGAGCATGATATACGCATGTATGAAAATGCCACAGTGAAAGCTGTGGATTTGTACAATTATTATGAATTAAATTTGATATTAAAATTGAAAAATAAAAAATCATCTTTTCAAATGATTTTATGGCACCATTACAATAATCAATCATTGTTAAAATTTCATGTTCCTATGTGAAAACATTGCACATTTTAGATGAACATAATTTCAATCGTGGTAGGATAATGACATTGAATACCTCAATTTTATGTATATATATTCTCAGACTTTTTCCTTACAGAATTTAATTTCATGAATAAATATTATGCCTATTTTCAGAAAGACTTATTCAACATTCAACCTTTGCACAATCTAATGCATATAGTATACTGTTATTTATACTATTAAATATAAAAGAAAGAAGAAGAGTTTTACCTGGTGAATCACATGTGTTTTTCTATAGCTGAGTAGAACAAATGGACTCACTGGCAATGCCTCGTCTGATAATCATGAGTGAGCACAGCCGCAGTTTCAAGGGGTGGGTCTTGTCCTCAGTAATGAATTCTCAAGGGACTCTTTCCAATCAGAGAATGCTACTACAGACAATGAAACCATTCTCCATTTGTTGACCCTAGTTTTGTATTTATAATTAGCTGTGGGTGTGTATTCATGCATCAGTAGAGGACCTGACATATATTTCACTGAAGTTTATGGTATGAAGAGCATTCTAAAACAAGGACTGTATGAACATAAGATTGATCAGTCATTTCTGTGAAGTTTTTCAACTGTGTGCTTATTTCTACCAATTTTTCCACTGTTCAGATGAAAACGAGAAAAAGACTTAACTCCAAGCAGTCTGATCTCCCTCCTAATAACACATGGAAGTTTTCTGAAGGAGTACTTATAGGTGATGCACTAATCTCTGACCTGAAATTCTCTTGGCAGGAGTGGACCTCTGTAAATTTGAACCTACTTTCTTCAACTCAGGATGGTATTTCCTGTTAGTCATTTCTTTACATGATGGTAATTTGTGCATTGTATCCTCTCCCAAATTTTACACAATCTCATACCTCCCATTTCTGTATTACAAATCAGAAAATTTTATCTGTCTAAAAGTTGCATTTTCCAGAAGAAACTTGTCTTGTTTTTTCCTTTGAGCATCTACACTATTTTCTAGGGCTGTGTAACAGACAGTTAAACAGTACAGACTTGTTTTCCAATAATTCTCAAAGGTGAAAGTCTGGAATGAGGTTGTCAACAGAGTTAGATCCTTCTAAGGCTGTGACTTAGAATCTGTTTGAGGCCTCTCTCCTACCTTCTGAAGGTCTGCTGATGTTCCTTCATCTTCATATTACATTCTCCTTGGTTTGAGGGACCTCATTGTGATCTCCATCTTCATCTTCCCATAGCATTCTCCCTGTGTGTCTGTCCAAATTTCCTCTTTCTTTAAGGGCACCAGACACAGTGTGCTGAAGCCTACCCTGCTGACCTCATTTTAACTTCATTACTTCTATAAAGACCCTGCCTCCTAGTGAGGTCATGTTGTGTATTCCAGAAGTCAACCCATAACAATGTTATTTCATAACTTTTTACATATACATATAGGCTAAATAACATTAAAGTTACTCTATAGGGCATGTAAGATTTGGTGATCTCATTCCTGCCTTCACTCACTTCAGCTCTTGCCACTTCTGCTTCATTCAAATCAAGCAGACAGAGGATAAAGTGTTTAAAAAGAACTTTTATGGTATTGATAATGAATCATAGAAAAAGAATATTAATTTCCTCATCTTGTTTGTCTTGCTAACACTCCTTCTGTCTTTAAGGTTCAACCGAAGAGTTATCTTCTTTGGTAAGTAATCTGTAATTACCAGGTTTAGTTAGGTAACTAGTGGATTTCACCCTCTGACCATTTCATTTTAAACCCTTTGGTCGGTCACTGTGACTTCTCTGAAAGCAAACTCTGCCATCTTTATTTTTATGGCAGAATCCAGCTCTAGTTTAAACAATGATTAAGTGGATGCACCTTCAGGAGAGCAAGTAGAAAATGGATTTATTCCAAGCAAGTGAAGAATGGATACACTAGGGCAGGCAATCATGGAAAAAAAATCTCAGCAATCAAAACCTAAGAAAAAGATAAGGAATTTTGCCAAAATGAATGGTAAATAAGACAAAATATAACATAAAGATGAAAATATGAGACTCTTCCATCAATGCCAAAGATAACCTCATACAGTAGAAAAATACTGAATTTATTTAACTAAATAAAACATAGTTTAAATACAAATACTGGCACTTATTTTCAGATATGGCATGTGTTGCTTAAATTCTAAATTTTTTTTTAAATTTAAAAAAAGTGATCATGTCATCTATCTATAAGGGCCTAAAATGTACATTTGCTTTCCCCCAATCCAAAACAGCCTCAACAAAACAGAAAACCAGTTTTCCTTGTTTATATTTTTTATAAAATTGGGAACTCTCTTACTTTTGCACTTGGAAAAAAATTTTGTCACCAAACAGACAGAAGGAGCATATATCACACTTTTCACTGCTGGTACATGTGCACACTTAGGTTTTCTTTCCAGATATTGATATCACACTATTTTATTTTATTTTATTGAGAAAAAATAAAACCAAATTTCAAAACAGGATAACAGGAGGGTAACAATGGTTAGTACATTGCGTATTGTTAACTTTAAATTAGTCACTCGGGGTACAAGATATCAGCATTTTATTGTCCAAACCATATTAGCACAAACATTTCTTCTCAGTAAAAACAGAAAAATTAAGCCGGGTGTTGTGGCACAAGGCTGGCCTGAGCTGCATAGTGTGACCCTGTCTCAAAAAACTAGGGCTGGGAGTTTGGCTCAGTCGCTTAAGTGCCTGGTTGGCAGGTGTGAGGTTATGAGTTTGATCCCCAGTGCTGCCAAAAAAAAAAAAAAAAAAAAATTGGAGTTTCTTCTCAATTTACAGCATCTATTGTAGTTTGAATCTTATTTGCTTTTTCAGTTTCTCACAGTAGTGAGACAATGTGATATTTACACGTGTTTCTGGTTTATCTCACTTATGAGTATGGTCTTGAGTTGCATCCATTTACCTATAAAAGTCTCCAGTAAGTTTTTTTTTATTTTATAGATAAAAGGTAAAACAAAATTTCATTACAAAATAATAGAAGAATAGCAATAGCTAATGTAGTACATGTTGTTACCTTTAAAGTAGTTGCTCAGGGTGCAAGATATGGGCATAAAAATTTCTCCAATCAATATTAGCACAAACCTTCCTTTTAATGAACTAAGAGGCACTAAAAGTATGACTGACTTGTATTTTTTCCCTTTTTGCTACTGTCCTTTCTCCTTTCACCCATCCTAATTCTTTGTTCCTTTTGAACAGTTTCTTCCTATTTCACAATGCCTCTTGTACATTTTAGACCTTATTTACACTTTCAGTTTCTCACACAAGGGAGACAATATGCTGCTTATACATGTGAGTCTGACTTATTTCAATTATGAGTATGGTTACAAGTTGCACCCATTTACTTATAGGTCTCAAATTTATCCTTCTTTATGACTGAGTAGTACTCCAGTGTATAAAAAGACCACATCTTTTTAATCTATTCCTCAGTTGATGGATGTTTGTGTTGTTTTCCAAGATCTAGCTATTAACAATTGTGCTGCTGTAAACATGAGAGCATGTATATTTAATTATTCTGGGAAGACACTCAGAAGGGGAAAAAGCTGGGTCAAGTGGGACCTCCAATTCTAGTTTTTTAAGGAATCTCCAAACTGATTTCCACAGTGGTTGCACCAGTCTGCATTCCCACCAACAGTGGAGAAGAGTTCCTTTTTTACCACAATACCACCAGCATTTCTTATTGGTTGATTTCTTGGTAATAGCCATTCTTTCCAGGATGTAATGAAATTTCAGTGTTGTTTTAATTTGCATCTCTTGAATGAACAGTGACATTGAACATTTTTTCATATATTTCTTTGCTGTTTGTATTTCTTCATCTGAGAGTATGTATTTATCTCAGATGACTTTTTTTTTTTTGCGCCACCGGGGATTGAACTCACAACCTCACGCCTGCCAGGGCAGGTGCTTAAGCCACTGAGCCAAACTCCCGGCCCTGGTGTTTTTGAGGCAGGGTCGCACTATGTAGCTCAGGCCGGCCTTACACTCGCGTTGTAGCCCAAGCCGGCCTCGAACTCACAACACTCTGCCTACCTCAGCCTCCCGAGTGCTGGGATTAAAGGCGTGTGCCACCACGCCCAGCTTCAGATGCCTGTTTTTGGATTGGGTCTTAAAATTTGGTAGGTCTGATTATTTTGAGCAATTTATATGTTCTTGATAGTAATCCTTTGTCTGAGGAACAACCAGCAAGCATTTTTTTTCCCACATTGTGAGTTGTCTCTTCACTCTGTTGATGGTTTCTCTTGCTGTGCAAAAGCTTTTTAATAAGGTAAGATCCCAGTTGTTGATTCTTTGTGACAGTTCCTGTGTGATTGGGGTTTTATTCATAAAGTCTGCCTACAACAATGTCTTCAAGAATTTTACCTATTCTATGTTCGCACAGATTTGATGTTTCTGTTTTAATATTTAGATCTTTCATTCATTTTGAATTTAGTTTAATGCATAGTGAAAGTTATGGGCCCAATTTTAATCTTTGGTATATTCAGAACTAGTTTTTCCAGCACCATTTTTAAAAGAGGTTTTCTTCCAGTGAATATGTTTGGGAAGTTTGTCAAAGATAAGGTGACTGAGTATGTCTTGCATTGTTTCTACATTTTCTAATCTATTGCATTGATCTTTGAGTCCATTGTTTTGCCAGTACCATGCTGTTTTTATCACAGTAGCTTTATAGTATAATTTCAAGTCAGGAATTCTGATGCCCTTGTCTTGTTCCTGATTTTAGAGAAAGTTTTCAGTTTTTGTCCATTTAGTATGATGTTAACTATTGGTTTGTCATAGATGGTTTTATCAGATTGAGATAAAGACCATGTACTCCAACTTTCTGTTGGGTATTTATCATGAATGGGTGCTGGCCTTTGTCCAAAGCTTTTTCTGCATCTACTGAGATGCTCATATGATTTTTGTCCTTGTATCTGTTTATATTGTGTATTACATTTACTGATTTATATATGTCAAACCATCCCTGCATCCCTGGAATGAATCCCACTTGGTCATGGTGCATAGTCTTTTTGATGATTTGATGTATTCTGTTTGGCAGTGTCTTATTAAGGATTTTTGCAGCTATGTTCATTGGGAAGTTGGGCCTATAATTCTGTTTCTTAGCTGGGTTCTTCTCTGGTTTTATTATCTTGCTTCTAGAAATGAATTTGGGATTATTGGTTCCCTTCCAATTTCATTAAAGAGTTTGAGAAATAGTGGTGTTAGGTCTTCTTTAAACTTCTTGTAGAATTATGCAGTGAATTGACAAGGGCCTGGGCTTTTCTTTGTTGGTAGGTTTTTAATTACGTCTTCAATTTCATTGATTGATACTGGTTTATTTAGGATTTTTATATCTTCTTGATTCAGCTTTGGTAATTCATATCTATCCAGGAATCTGTCTATTTCTTCTGCATTTCCATCTTATTAAGATACAAGTTTTCAAAGTAGGTATGGATGGTCTTCTGGTTTTCTGCAAGGTCCAATGTGATTTCACCCTTTTCATTCCTAAGTGCATTAATTTGAGTCTTTTCTTTTTTTTTTTTTTGATAAGGTTGGATAAGTGTTTGTCGATCTTATTTAATCTTTCAAAGAGCCAAAACTTCAACTCATTGATTCTTTGTATTGTTTATTTAGTCCTCAATGCATTAATTTCTACTCTGATCTTTAAAATTTCCTCCCTCCTATGGGCTTTGGGTTTCTTTTGTTCTTTTTCTAGAGGTGTTACTGTTAAGTTGTTTATTTATGCTTGCTCTGTTTTCCTGATATGGGTATTCACTGTCATAAATTTCCCCCTTAGGACTGCTTTCGTTGTGTCGCATAAATTCTGGTATGTTGTACTATTATCACCATTTAATTGTAGAACCTGTCTAATTTCTTCTTTAATATCATCTGTGGCCCATTGTTTATTAAGGAGAGTGCTATTTAATTCTTAAGCTTCTCTTTTTTTTTTTTGTATGTATCTGCTCTGGAGTCACGAAGGATGGTTTTCAGTGTGGACACAATGTCTGCAGTAATCTGAGGAATTACTTCTGCTTTGATTTTTTTCTACAGCCTCATTCAATTGCTTTGTTGTTACCACTTCAGAGAGGCCAGGTTCTTGGCTTTCAAATTGTCCCAACTCATTGCCCCCTGGGTTTGTCTTTGGTGATCTGGATGTCTAGGGTCACATCTTGTTTAAGTATCTTCTCATTTTCTTTTCTTTTCTTTTTTTAGTTTAATTCTAGGGGTGATGCTTATAAATTAACTGTGATTGTTTGATTTTTGCTAGTCTTTGGAACCTTTAGGAAATGATTACTTCTCTGAGGTATCATCCAGGTATACCCTAGTTTTTGGGTTTGAGTCCGTTGCAAGATCCTACTTCTTCAATTTGTTGGGAATGAGAAGTTGTTGCCTGTTTGACCCAGCCACTGGTTCTTTGGCACTGTGCTCCAGTATTTTCAGTGTCCCTTAGTCAATATCAGCCTTGGAATACCAGGAAGAATATCTGTTTAGAAGAATTGTCACTTTTGGCTGTCTTGGTGCCATCAGCAATGACAGTAGCGTCAAACAGAGCCTAGAAAATGACAAAATAAACTAACTATTAAATTGCCCTCTTTAACCATTTGAACTAGCTTTGTAGTTATACAATGAAATCTAAAGCAAACCAGAAAATTGTATGCAATATGTAAGTCATTAATATATCCATTTTACCTTTGCATTACAATTTAAAATGGGTCAGGGAGAAAATAGAGAAGTAGAAGATGAAGAAGAGTTTAGAAATAAGGCTGGAGAACAAAGGGGATCATGCTAACTTTGAGAAACTGGTGCAGAAGACTGGAGGGGAAGAGAGTAGGGAGAGATAAAAAGAATACAACAGAACCACAACCACAAAGAGGGCAAAAGACACATTCACACTCATAAAAACAACATCAAACAATGATGAAGAGAAAAAAAACAGAAAACAATAAACAATAACAAAACCACCACAACAAAAATCCAACAGAGAGAGAGAAAGAGAGAGAGAGAAGAAAAAAGTCAGCTTCTAGGTTTGTCTCTGGTGTCACTGGTAGACAACATGTGGAGACAGAGTCCTGATCTGGGTAGATCTATCCCAGCAAGCTAGCAGTAGCTTTTTGGTGGGGTTGAGCATAATTTCAGTGAGCATATACATCTTCTGGCTGACATCAGACTCATTTGGCCTGCAGCCATCAGCACGCCTACCACTGGCCTGAGCCCAACTGGAAGCCACTAGATGAAGCCAGCAGCTGCTCTGGGTTCTCTGAGCTCTCTAAGCTGGCTCCTGGCCAATTACTGTCTCCTGAGGAACAACTAAGCCCCCAGCACTCACGGTCAGCTAATGCAGTCCTTCACATCCACTGCTTCCCTCCACTGCTGCATCTCTCCATGGAGGTTCTGGGGTCACCAACCATAACCGTGTGTCTGCAGGTTTAAACAGCTCCTCTCACACAGTGAGTACCATCTCTGGGAGAAGACACCACTGGCTAGCTACCTCCTTCTTTGTTGAAGTTTCTCTCTTCACTCTCTGTGAGATTCGATTCATGCCTCAGATCCTTTCTGGGTCCAGGGGACCCGCTTCTCTCCTCCATGTCTTCCTCAGGTTGCTATATTCCAGTGTCTGGACAGCAACTCTCAGAGATGCTTTTCTCTGCTGCTTACCACTCTACCATCTTGGTCACTTCCACATGCCGTTGTAATTTAAATGTGCATCAATGGTTGTAGCTCAAATTGTTCTTTAAAAATGTTGTACTTGGATACAACAACTGCATAATACATTAATGTATGCAGAAATCTATCACAGGCCAGTGGGAGAAACAGGAGTGATGAACAATAGAAATAACCAATTACATAAAGGAAAGAAAGTATAATTGTAGGGTGATACAGAAGCACGTTTTACTACACAAGTTTCTACATTATTTGAGTCATGTTTAATGAATATACATTCATGATTATGAAAGGGAATAATTTAATAGTTTAAATGTGGAAATTGCCAAGTCTGTTAGAGTACATCATAATATTTTCAAGAAAATAGAAAAAATTGTTGTGAACTGCCATAAAAAACTTATTTGATTTCCAAAGACCCATAAATCATTTAAGGTAAAAGTAAAAACATGAATTTACCATAGGAAATTGAAAAAAATTCTTATGTTATTTATATAGGAAAGAGGTCAATTTTGTAATGATATTTGTTCACTGAATTTGAAGAAGGCTGATATTTAACCTTTCACTCTGTTAGTTATCTTTCTATTACTATAATGAATACCTGAAATAATTAACTTACAAAGAGGAAAAAAATTATTTTGACTCATGGTTTCATAGGTTCCAGTCTATGGCCACTCAGCTTCATTGCTTTGAGCCTCGATGAAGCAGCACATCATGGCAAAATCCTGTGGCAAGCAGAGTTTAAATGTTAGGTGTTTAAGGACAACACATTTGTTTTAATAGAAAAGATTCAATGTAGATATGTATTAACATAAAAATTAAGTATATTAATAGTCTATCTAGAGAGTTTCTGTCTTGGAGTGTAAACTGTTACTATGATGAGCAAATATTTGATTTAAGAAACAATTTTTGTGCCTACTTGATATATATATATATATATATATATATATGTATTTATATACTGTACCTTGTATACTGTAACACATGTATACCATATATATCTGAATATAATACAAATAATATACATGTGTTCTGATTTTTATATATAAGTACATATATAATATATGCTTCTGCATAAGTATACTATGTTATAGTGTGTATATATATATATATATATATATATATATATATATACTGTAGTAGTGTTTACATGGTTACTATATTCTAGGTTTTTAAAATCATTTTCTTAACTAAAAACTTAATATATCATTTGACTGTATTCTTTTCAGTATGAGAATAAATTTGTTCATTTCTGATTTGTGTGTTGTGCTTTTATTAAATTACTGTCTAACTGGTTTCCATCTACTTTCAAGATTACCTTAATGGAAAACAACATTACTGCCGCAGGTCATGTTTCCTCATATAAATGAATTAGATACATTTATTTACTTATTGCTCTTTTAGGCAGATTTAATCTAGCAGAAGCATTTTCTGTAGTTAACATTGGTTAAGAAGCACTATATCTATTATCATTAGTGATCATGTCACCTGTCTACCATGGCTTACTAAGTAGATTTGCTTTCCTCAATTCTGAAATAGCCTCTACAAAACAGAGTGTGGGATATTTAGATGTAAATTAGGTTATTCCATTTTTGTAAATGGTTCAAAATCATGCTTTTTCTTTGAAAATTGAAAACATTTTTGCATGATTAGCAGCTGTCATTCTTATTTAAGATGAGTTATGCAGTGTGATAGAAAAAACAGAGAGCTTCATAATCAAGTGAGTGTTCTAGAAAAAAACAGTAGTTACCAGTATATACCTGGCGCCTGCTCATTTTGTATTAATCAAATAAACAATTTTTGGAGTTCTGAAATCATACCCTTTTCTCTGACTATAAAGAAAGATGACAATTAGCATTCCATAGCACCTTTGTTCTAAAGAGCTTCTAGTGTTATAAGCACATTATGGTGCTTTTAGCCTTAGCCATGTTCCACATGGTGTAAGGTTATTAGAAATCCTCTGTGACAAAGGGTTGGGAAAAAGTCTATTATCCTGGTGATCCTTTCTGCCTCATCTGGACAAAGTCACAAGAATGACATTTAAAAATATATTGAATTAAAGAATTAACAGCATGTTAAGTTCTTTCCTTTATCCCAGTGACTATTCCCTATGTCTTAAAAAAAACCTCTTCTCTTCTTTACACACTATCCAATTATTATCCCACTACCAGTGCCGTCTGACTTCCCTAGGCAGATGGGGCAAAACTGGATTTGGAAGGGAGGGGACAAATGGCAACTGCTTTGTCTTGAATGTCATCAAGCATAATGGAGTCATTATGTGTAAAAGTAGTCTAAATTCTATTTATTGAGGCCCTGCAGGGACAAGAAGAATGAATGAAAAATTTGCTTTTAATTCTAATCTTCTAAAATGGGGATGGGAAGACCTTGTTTAATTTTACAGATTTTTTTTGGTTTGAGATATTGAAGGAAAAATAAAATTAAACCTACAAAACATTCATTGTGCAACTTTCAATATGCTACCTATGTGGACTCTAATTTTATCTTCTGAAAAACTCTGTGTATGTGGTATCTGTACTTTTAAGGTAAGTTTACATTACTATTTTTGACCAATTTGCAAAATAACTGGAGTTGAAAATTAAACAATTTTATCAAGTGCCTTTAAATTGTTCTCTTTCCCCTGTTCAGCCACTCTTAGCATATTAACTTTCATGTTTACATCCATCATAAAACTGCAGCATCTCAAAATGCTATGTCTAGCTAGACTGCAATATTTAAGGATTTTCTTAGATGCCCATATGGCACACCTGACTTAGTTCCCAACAGTTCCCAAGAGGAAAGAAGCTACTAGCATTGGTGAAACTCTAGCATTGCTTTTACTACTCATAATTCATCCTCTGGAGTATTCACTTCTACGTCAAGAATAAGGACTCTTCATCTCTGGTACTTTTAGTACGAAAGGATGAAGGGAAATAGTGTCTGAACAGCAATAGGCAGTGTTGGGATCTGCCACACCAGAGAGGACTCTGGAAAGAGTTTTCTGCTCAGAGGCAGGCTTATTTACTTATGCTTTTCTTGTAGTAGCTTGAAGTATAAGCCTCTCAGAAAGCTGTAATCTCTAGTTCCAGAAACTACAATAGAATTTCTCTTTTCCTCTCATTACAAAAAAATACTTAAATTCTATGTAAATAAAAGATGTTGTATGCAATTTATGATAAAAATGTGTCAAATGGTGGGCAAACCAAGCAGTGTGCTTCTATAAAAAATGCACTACTTTGGAAGCAGTTTTAAAATTCCTCTTCTGATATTAACTAGCCTGGAGAAGTTATCCTTTTACAGACACAGTGTGTTTCATGTAAAACAGGAATTCAACCCACAGAATGCTGTGAACAATAAATAAGGCTAAGTATAGAAATCATGTATCACAATTCATAGCCTGTATTGTCAGTCTAGTAAAAGGTAGCAAAAATTATCACTTATGCCCTAAAATATGCACTTTATCATGTCAAAAACCTATGCTCATATAAGATTCTGATGGTCAACATGTTCTATATGGGAAATGGATAGATTTTTATTGAAATGTAATTATTAATTCAGACAAATCATTACTTAAATGAGGTTTACAATCTGATGTGTTAATTGGCTACTGGTAGCTGCCGCTGCCGTTACAAAGGCAACCTCTTAGCAACTATCATATTTTCCATCCTTGTAGATTCACTTAGAAAGTATCTTGGAAATAAGTGATCTCAATATTGATCCTGACATTGTAAAACAGAGCACTAACTGGGTAGGAAAATGTAGCATGCAATCATGACATTGGTAGAGGGGAAAATAATTTGAGTTTCACACTTGATATAAGCTACATTCCAACTTTGTCCAGGAAATGGAGAAAATTTCATTTGTTGCTCTTCAAAATATCAGGTGTTCCTGGAGGGAAGAATTACACCAATAACTTAATGGACTCAATTGTCATTTAAAGTTGTCTTTATAAATATCAAATAAATTCTAATTGTAGATTGATCATGAGATAACTGGTTAAAATTTGATATGTTTATCTGCAGGTGAAATTAATTTTGATCTAGAAACTAAAGAGTACAATTATAATTATTAGGCTGGATATTTTAAAGCTGACTTTTATGTAGTTTTCACATTTTTGTAATCAAGTAAAGTGGAACTAGTACATGTTTTGTCTCTTAAGATAATAAGTGATTTAAAAGGATTTTAAGAACCCCACTTAAAATAATGAAATTGACTCTACTTACTGCCACACTGAACAATAACTTAATTAACTCTATTGATGACTCTGGGAAAAATTAACGAAAGTAACTAATACAGTCTCCTAGATATCCACACCCACAACAAAATATACCTAACTTTAAGCATAGCTTCCTCTGACAATTGATATGTGTGTAAGTGTCTAACTTGAAGAGAATTTACCAGAGGAATGAAAGATCAAAAGCTAAAAGAATAGAAACTATTTAACTGATAAGCCGTCTTCACTATTAAAGCTACTATGAGGAACTGTTTATACAAAAGCAATCTCTAAAACAGGAGAATTAATCCCAACACTCTGGAAATGTGAGTCAAGAGAGTCACAAGTTCAAACCCAAGCTAGGAAACTTAGTGAGACCTTGTTAAAAAAAAAGTAATAATTAATGACAATGAATTTGGAGAATTTAAGAGTCATAGTCCTGTTAAAAGGGTGTGCCACTGTATAAACTAGATGGGGAAACTGATTATTATCACCACTTCCTAAATTTCAGTGAATTGACAGCAAATATGCTTACTCTTTGCTTATAATCACAGGCTAGAATGACTCTTTCAAGCAAAGATTTGGAATCCCAGATTCTTTTTCTCTTGCGAACCTACCATTTTGCAATTTCTAGATAACTCTGACAACATCATGTTTCCAGGAGGGGAAAGAGAATGAGGAACTTCATATACTGTAGTCCTTACTTGCCCAACTTTGTCCCTGAAAGGAAGCTATACCAGGGTAGGGGAACTTGGGACATTAGTAACCAACCATCTTTGTCTGACTGCATAATTCAGTCTCTAAGTACAGCTTTCAGAAAAACCCTCAGGCAGACAACTGAGAAGGAAAGATGAGAGGTTGACTTTGGAGGGAGGATTTTACAGAGATATATACACAACCATTCACCATCTTTCTCAATTCAGTATATTTGAAAGGTTTGCAATTTAAAAAATAATGTAGGGCATTATTTTTATTGACCATAGGAAATCAGAGTGTGAAGAAGCTACTGTGACTAAGTTCATCAGCAGAAGATAAACATTGTTCCAGAGATTCCACATAAATTTTGAGGATTTACATCAGCATGAACAGTCAAGGAAAAAGTGAATTTCTCCTGTTTTAAAGTAATCATCAAAATTTGTCATTATCCTTCATCGGAATCTATCTTCTTTATGATGAAACTGATTAGAAGGGGAAGATACGAAGAATGGCAAGACAGAGTGGACATTTTCATTTGTGATAGTATTATGGATTGATAAACAGAAAAATCTTTCCTGGTGGAGGAAAAACTTCTAAATATGGTGTATATAATGAAAAATTTAAAAAGCTAAATGCACAGCTGTATAATAAAGCTCTGAAAGCTGTTGAAGTGGGTGAATTTCCTAAAGCTAAAGAGGTGGCAGGACAGGGAAGTTTGGAACTTATGACTACGGAATGGAGAGAAAAATGAAATAAAGATACCCAATCAACAACAAAAATGTAAGCAGGATAAGAAAATCAGAAAAAAATTAAGATAGAAGTAATTGCAGTAGCAATAGAAAATTTAAAAATCTTCATAAATATAAATACATCAGATTCATTAGTTATGAAATGTTATCGTGTCAGGTGCAAAGGTTTTATCTAAAATCAAATTACAGCTAAAACTGAAGCGTGAAGAAGACTTAACAGTAAAAGGGCAATTATAAATGAGTCAGATGCTGGCATGAAGAATGGAATGGCTTAAAAGTAAGAACCCTGTATTCCTGGATTCAACTAATCTTAGTTCAAATATATTTGAAAAAGAATTGTGTCTCTACTAACATGTGTAGTCAGTTTGCCCTAAACAATATGACAGTCATTCACCTCTCCTTTTGTTTTTCTCTTTCTCTCCTTCTTTCACAATATTAGAGATTGAACACATGTCCTTCATACTGACCTACATCCTCAGTATTTTTAATTTCTTATTTTGAGATAGTCTTGCTAAGTCTCCAAGTCGCTCAGGCTGGTTTTAAACTCGTAATCCTTTCTCTGTCTCCTAGAATGATGGTATCATGGCCAAGTGCCTTCATATCTGACCTTATAACAGCTATTTATATACTTACATTGCATTCGAGTATGAGAAATAATCTAGAAGTGATTTAAAATATATAGGAGGATTGCCTAAGTTATAGCATATACAGCTGCTAGCCTGTGAATTTTGTATACATGACTAAGGCATCTTCAGAGCTTGAAATGGTCTCCAGAATCAGTGTCCTGCAAATAAAGGGACAACTTCATTAATGTAAGAAATAGACTTCAGGAGAAACAAAAAAGAGGGAATTAAAACGTTTACTGCATAATGATAAAAGTTTCATCTTTAATAAGATGATATAGAAATTCTGAACGAGAATGCACCTACCATATAACAAATATTTATGAGGAAAAATTGTTGAACTATAAAAAATTGAAAACTTGCTCTTTGGAAGAAGTTTTATTACCTATATTTCAATAGACTACAGATAAAAATTCATACAGAAGATTTGAACAACACAATTAACAAAGGTGTCTAATGAACATATCAAGAAAAGTGTAAGACACATTCTCTTAAATTATTCAACTATAAAACATAAGTATGGAAACAAATTGATTTACATGGTATAATTAAAATAAATCAAAATATTGAATATCAATATGGTAATTCTTTGAAAAATAAATTCATATAAAACAAATAGCAGACATGAAGAAAATCTGAAAATTAGTCATATAAAATTTCCAGTCAAGAATTTATAAGAAAAAACAAAATAAAACCAAAGATGATAGAGATAGAATAAGAAAAAAATGTAAAATTAATAAATTAAGAAAACAAGGGCACAAAAAGAATAGAAACAAAGCCAATATTGTCTTTGAAATGGCTAATAAAGCGGTCAAATCTGGAAGGCTGTTTCCAAGGAAAAAGAAAGAAAATGCAGAAATAAATAATATTAGGAATAACAAAGGAATCTAATTATATATCACATATTACTTTATATATACAAATGACTGGGGACACAGGCACAAAGTCTCATACACAAAAGCATGTATACATGTGTATAAAATTCCTGTTTAAATGCTCTTATTAAACTAGAAGGAGGAAGGAATTTTCTTAAGTACTACTGATCTACCCAAAGCTATTGTCAATGTCATGAGCTGGTAGCAAAATATTAAAACCACTCCATTTGAGATCAACTTCAACAAAAGATATTTATTATTAGTGATTCAGTGTCATGTTTTATTGCAATTACTAGTAAGTAAAAGAAATAAAAGAATAGATTTTCAAAAAGAAGAAACTCGTTGCTACTTTTGGACAATAAGTAATTGTCAAGAAAAACTATGGATAAATTATCAGAAAGTAAATTATCAAATTTTTTGTTATATAGTCTAAAAATAATTCAATGTACCTGAGATGTTTTGAAGGTATACACTTCAAAAATATATCATATACAGTAGCAAGAAAAATGATTGAGTGCTTAAGGATAAATCATTCATAAGATGAAAAGAAACTATTTGGAGAAAAGTATATTTTGCTAAAAGATATTAAAGAAAATTACTATGTAAAAATCAAAATTCATGAAGAAATGTTCTATTTTCAAGAAAAAGAATAACCAATATAATAACAATATCAATTCTTTACTAAATCTTTTTATAAAAGTAATACAATTTACTTAATAAATTATTGATAGTGTTACTAAGCTTTGACAGAACTTGATAGAGTAATTGTAAAAATGCATATAAAAGATAAAAATTCCTAAAAAAGTGATATAATTTTGAAGAAGAAATACCCAATGGGTTTATGCATCCTACCAGATGTTAAGGTTTGTGAAGTTTTATTTAACAATACAGTATGAAATAAGGGCAACAACAGACAAATAGATTCATAGTAAAGATATATAGAATTCGAGAATTGATTCATAGAAACTTGAAAAATGATAAAATTGGTTTTGCATATAGGCGCACACCAAAATCTAGAATAAAGAGAATGAACAACTTTTAGGTAAGTTACAGTAAAATGTTTTGGGATGAAGCAGTGATTTCTTTTAACAAAACAAAGCACACACATTAAAGGAAATGATTAAAACATTTGACTATATTGAAAGTAAAAAAAGTCTGTATAGTAAAAGACAAAATGTAAAAAGACAATACTAGCCTGTGAGAAGATGTTTGGAATGCAAAAAATTAAGAGTCAGTTTTCTAAATATATTTGCGAAAAACTACAAATCAAAAAGAAAGCGTCCTAGTAGCAAAATAGAAAAAGATATTTTAAAAAGCAATTTACAGAAAAGGAAACACAAACGGTTACACAGCACGTGAAAAATGTTCAGCCTCATTAGAGAGTGGTGAAATGAACATTGAAGGCATAAAGAAATTTCATTTCTCAGACTTAAATTGAGAAAAATCTAAATACCGCCACAGTAACCTTACTAGTAAGGATGCACAACCAAAAGGTTTCTTTTTCCTGTTTGAAAATATAAATTGCTTAAGCATGCTGGAGAACAGTTTGCAACTATCTGGCAGACCTGAGATATATAATGATTTTGTTCCAGAAAATTCTACCTCTAAACATATATACGCATATATTCCACAAATTAAGGAGACATGTACAAGAGTGATCATCATAGCACTGTGCCTTACATTAAGTAACTGTAATAATAAAACTTAAACAATAGGAGAGTGGCAGATAAGTTCTGGTGTAGACAACAAAAGTATTATTAATATCAGTGAGAAATGAGCTTTTGAGCATTAGTTCATTGGCTTGATGACTCTCACAAATATGTTGAGAAAGGAACAGTGAGTTTTCAAGGTGTTTACCATATACTGTGATTCATAGAAAATTTAATAAAATTATAATATATTAATTTATGAATCTATATATCATATATATTATCAATAATTTATTAAGTAAATTACAGATATCTATATATCTATAAGTATATATATGTGGATATATAGGTATATAGATGTATAGATATGTAGAATATAGATATAGCTTAGGGTTCATAAACATGGAATAAAATGACACAGAAATGTATAGGAATAAGAAAAAATAAATTTGACAGAGGGCTAGCTCCACAAAGGAGACAGATAAAATATTTAGGAAAAATTTAGGGAAGGCTTCAATCATGTTTATAACAATGTGCATGGGAGTACATGGTTGTTTATGTTATTATTTATACCTTTTGCACATCAGCGAATTTATAATCTTTTTCTCAAAACATTACGGATAGTGAAATGAACAATAAAAATGTCTAATCTGACATTTCATTTATTTTTTGAGCAGTAACTGAGGCCCAGCTAAAGGAAATAACTTAATTCTAACAGTAACTGGTTCATGGCAGAATAAGAACTAAAATCCATGCGGGTGATTCCAATTCCAGCTCCGTAATCATTCCTAAAGTCAAGAAATGTGTGTGAAGGTATGGGCAACTGTTCTGAAGAAAACAAGAGACACTACGGTAGCCACTGTAGATTTCCTGTTGTCTTGTTTTGAAGTCCTGTGTTGCTTGCGTTGTTCTGTTCTGATCTGCTTTGTTCTGTTTTGTTTCGTTTTATTCTCTTAAAAAAACTAAAATGCTGATTTCTTTCTTTCTTTTCTTTCTTCTTTCTTTCTTTTTTTTTTCAGTTAGGCCATTTGGTTATGAAAAAAGTGTCATTCATTGCTTTGGGTAAGAGAATCAGAGAATAAATCAGTGTTCTTTCTACCGTATCATTACCCATAGACATACTTAATAAAAGTGACTCATATGGCTGTAATTTTTAAAACTCAAGTGCAGATAAGTGTGACATACCTGTGACCCTTAATCTTGATATACCACTTCATTGGATGAAGAAATACCTAGATTTGTAAAGCAAGCTTCTGGGTGTGACTGGGTGGGTCACGGGGCATGTTCTGAGGTACCATCCGTGTTTCCCTTTGGTGCTGACCCTGGGCTGTCCCCCAGCTGCCTGGAATTAAGCAGCTTTGCTCTATTGCACCAATCCACCATGATGTACCTGCCCTGGAACCAGCTAACTATGGACTCCATCCCCTCTAAACTGTGAGTTATCCTACACTTTTCCTCCTTTCAGTTATGATTTTCATGTATTGTGTCTAGCAGTGGGAAAGGTGACTAAAATGGTGCCAAAATTTTTAGGGAAAACTTGCCTATTTAAAAAATGCCCAGTAGATGATTATTATATAATGTTTCCTTCTGCCAAATGAAGAAAGGGAGAGCTCTCTCTACCCATGCGATTGAATGATAACTTCACTTTCCAATCAGAGGAACTGTAAAAATATGTCTGGTGTTGCTTATGTGCTTTATATCACGTGTATATAAAACAATTACTTATATTAATGTAAGAGTATATATACATATATGCACACATACAGGTTAAGTTGATGTCAGAGGAGACCATTAACTATGAATATTTAATTTAAAGGAGGCTAAAGTGTTGGGAGAGTATAGACAATTTTTAATATTAAATAAAATCCACCTGTTAAGGCAACAGCCCAGCAACCCAAGAAGACACAGAACTTGGTTCCATAGACAGAGTGGGTTTCACACTGTCGGATCTTCCCCGGGGGGCAGCACCAACAACGCAGGCATTTATCCTGCATTTCATATGCTAGCAATGTCTGTCTGAGAGAAGGGCAGCTGCAAGAGCTGAGAAGTTTCAGGGGATCTCTTTACTTCAGTCCTTGAGCATACACATACCTTATTTGCCAAGTCACTCTACTCTGATAAGTCTTGTCATGTGATGGTATCTGCTCTCCACTGTTATCAGGTATCAACTGTGTGTTTATTCCTTTTGGTTTTGGTGAATCAAGATGGAATGGGAAGGTAAAAAACATATTTATGTAGAAATTCTGATAAGCTTATGAGTAAGAAGCAAGATCTTACTTAGAATTTGTAAAAATTCAAACTCAGCAAAATTAATAAACTTATCAGAATTCCTGGAATTAACAGAACAAATATGGAATGAAAATGGAAGAAACCTAATCAAAATGTTCTTACTAGTCTATGGAAAAAAGCTACCCAGGTAGTAGAGAAAAGTATATCTATATCTATATCATCTATATCTATATCTATGTCTATATTTGTATCTATATCTATATATCTACTAAAATGCTGCTGTATTTTATATATAACTTTAAGAAGTAGTATTGGGGACTCACATGCAACAATGCAAAGGATGTGTAGAAAATTCTTATTCTTCCATGTGAAGTTTTCTCTTTCTGGGCATCTCTAGTGTTCTATGGTAAAGTAGACGAAAGTAACAGGACAGGGACCAGGACTACTCCGCAGGAAAGGTACTTCTTATTCGTTCCTTAATTGGGAGAAATTTAGGACTCAGATAATCAAGGTCTCTCTTAATTGCAGTCTCTGAGCCGCAGATCTCCATCCCTATGAAGCAGAGGAATCTTGTTTAGTAAGCAAACTTCTCTTGCCTGAGTAGTATTTTATTGTGTATATGTAACTCATTTTCTTTATCAGTTCATTTTTAATGGGCATACAGGGTACTTTCATGATTTAGTTTTTGTGAGCTGTGGTGCTATAAACTTGAGTATACATGTTATTGCTGTAATATGATAAAAATGTTAGCTCCTTTGGGAAGATACTCAGAAATAGTACAGCTCGGTCAAATGGAATTTCTAATTTTAGTCTTCTGAGGAATCTCCATGCTGATTTTCTTAGTGGTTGTACTAGTTCACATTCCACCAACAATGTAGAAGTGTTCTCCACTCCCCATAACTCCAACAGCATTTGTTATTTTTTGAATTCATGTTAATAGTTGTTCTTTCTGGAGTAAGATGAAATCTCAATGATGTTTTGACTTGCATTTATCAAATGGCTAAGGGTGCTAAACGGATTTTCATCTATATTTTGGTTGTTTGTACTTCTTCTGAGAACTAGCCATACATTTCAATTGTCCATTTTTTGATTGGGCCTTTTCTTTTGGGGTCTGTTTTGTGTGTGTGTGTGTGTGTGTGTGTGTGTGTGTGTGTGTGTGTTCTTTATAGTGCTCTAGATACTACTCCTCTGCTTGAGGAGTAACTAGCAAATTTCCCCCCCTTTTTGTAGGTTGTGTCTTCAATCTATTCATTGTTTCATTTGATATACAGAGCTTTTTAATTTGATATAGACCTATTGGTTGATTGTTAGTGTTATTTCTTGTGCAACTGAAGTTCTGATCAGGAAGTCCTTGCCTATAATTATGTCTTCAAGTGTTACCATGTTTTTCAAGCAAATTCAGTGTTTCTGCTTTTATATCTGTCACTTTGGTCCATTTTGATTGTATTTTCATGCAGGTCAACAGATTTACATTCATTCTTCTTTATTTGGATAACTGATTTTCTCAGCCCCATGTGTTAAATGACTATCTTTTCTTCACTGTATGTTATTGGCCCCTTTGTCAAAAACCAGATGGCAGAAGGTCCTTGTTTCTGTATGCTCTATTCTACTCCACTAGTCAACTTGACTGTTGTGCAAGTTAATATTCTTTTTTTATTGCTGTAGCTTAATAGTATAACTTGACATGCAGAATCGCAGTCCCTCTTATTTTGCTCTTGTTCAGGGTTGCTTTGTTAGTCTGGTTTCTTCAGGTTCCATATGAATTTTAGGATTGATTTTCTAGTTCAGTGAAAAGCACCAATGGTATTTTGATTGTATTTGTGTGAAATCTATATATCATTTGGTAGTATGGCCATTTTGACAATATTCGTTCTTCTTATTCTGTGATAGGGAATAATGTCATTCCATTTTCAAATGTCCTCTTCAATCTCTTTTTTCACAGCACTGCAGTTTGCATTATAGAGATCTTTAATTTATTTTGTTAAATTAATTGTTAGGTATTTAATTTTCTGAAGCTACTATGAATAAGACTCTTTTCCTGATTTGTCTCTTGTTGGGTTCCTTGTTGGTGTACAGGAACACTTTGGATTTTTGTGTGTTGATTTTGTATCCCGCTGCTTTCTGAATTTGTTTATTAGTTCTAAGAGTCTTCTAGTAAAGTGTTTTGGATCTCTTTTGTAAAGTATCAGGTCATTTGCAAATAAAGAGAGCTTGCATTCTCCATTTCCTATTAGAATCCCTTTTATTTCTTCTCTCTCGCCCCATCTATGTGGCTACATTTTTTTTCTTTTTTGTCTTTTTTAGATAGGGTCTCACTATACAGTTCAGGCTGGCCTTGAGCTCACTTTGTAGCCCAGGCTGATCTTGAATTCACAACAATCCTCCTACCTCACCTCCTGAGTGCTGGAATTACAGGCATGTACCACCACAGCTATCTGGCTACTTTTATCAGTTTGAGATAAAGGCTTTCTTTATTTATTTTCTTATTGCCATGAAAGAATCTTGGATTTTATCAAAATCTTTTTCTGCATTTATTGCAATGATCAGGTGATTTTTATCCTTCTGCTTTTATGTGGTGTTTTTTGTTTATTGATTCATGTGTGTTGAACCATGCTAGCATTTCTGGGATGAAGCTGACGTGGTTAAAGAGTGTGATCTTTGTGACTATTTGTTGCATTCTGTTTACCAGTACCTTGTTGAGGATTTTGTATCTATGTGTCCTAATAAAACTGTGTTTTAGTTTTCTTTTATTTTTTGTAGATGTGTGACTGATTTTAGTTTCAGGCTTGTAATTAAGTTTTAAATATGCTTTACTTAATATTAAATTTTTTCTTTGACTCATGAGTTATTTGATAATCATATGTGCCAACAGTTATAAAAGACTTGCTGGGTACTAAGTGCTTTTTTATTTTTATTTTTATTTAAAAATTTTTTTTGATACCAGGAATCGAACTCAGGGCCTTGCACTGGCCAGGCAGGTGCTGTGTTGCTGAAGTATGTCCCCGGCCCAAGTGTTTTAAATTGTATGTACAATGAACGAATTCATTTAATTATTGCATATCTCAATGAAAAAATTACTCTAGTCTCATTTCACAAATGAAAGACTGAACCATGAAAAGTTAAGCAATTTGCCGAAAGTTACAGAACTACAAAGGGGCAGTTTTGGAATTTTAATTTAGGCAGCTGGCTCAAGAGTATTCTGTTTAACAGAAGTATATAATACTCCTTTTTCAGAGTGCTTTTTAATTTTCCAAATAAGAAATGTGGAGAATTTAGGAAGGTATCCTTTTATTGTGAACCTTTAGACTTGCTGTGTTATGACTAGAAAATGAATTTAATATGAGAGCAGTTTGGTATTCATAGAGATCATATTTGTTTATTCTACTACTTGTCTAACTTTAAAATAATACACGCTTGAATGCAAGTGGCTGTTATTTGTCAATGTTATAGATAAGAGCATTTAATTAGATAAAAATAAGAGCTTTTAATTAGATAAAATAAGAGCTTTTAATTAGTTAAAAATAGGAACTTTTAATTGGATAGAAAATAAGAACTTTTAATTAGATAGAAAAAGTGGTATAGCAGAAGCCGAAGAGCAACTACTTGAGAAAGAAGGAATGAATAATGTTCTCCAGTCCTTTGAAGGGTTCAAATAGTGTGAGGAAAATTACTTAACTTGAATTCAGCACTGCAGTCACCAAGTAATGACTTCAGTGGGGCAAGTGAGGAATAAGTATTGAGGGTCTGTAGATAGAAGAGGGAGATCACTTTTTCTAAATAAACTGTCCATATCTTTGAAGCAAGAAGAGCTGCAGTGGCTAGCAAGTTAGGAAAGAGATAATTGGAGAAGTGAATATCAGTTGTCATCACAGCAGGAAGAAAATGCTGTACTCAAATTGAATAATTAGAGGCAAAATTAGGCTGATTTCAAAGCGGCAAGTTAGATGTATGGAGACTAAGACAGATGGTATAAGGATCCTAATCTGTTAAGATCGAGAGAGATTTCTGTGAAAGGAGTGACCTAGCGATAGCTATGACCTCTTTGACTGAAGGATGTAGGGAATGTTCAGATGAACCTCCAGAGAGGGAAAAGGGCGGATTAAACCTCTCCTCTCATTCTCCTGCTTCCCTTTGCTACTTTTATGGTGCTTTACACTAAAACTAAATTGAAGTCAGAAGACCAGGGACCAAAGGACCATTCAATATCATCTCTACAAAGTAGAATGACCAAGACAGAGTACGTATCTGGAGGACAAACAGGAGGCCCAGCATGATGGGGGTGCTGTTTGATACATCAAATAAGCCAGTGCTCGTTTTCTGTCTTCTATGCAGAGGATTTTCTGTATTCACGTAAAACTAATGGAATTGGTTGTTTCTCTAGACAGCAAAAATGAAGAGTTAGGTGTGTGAAAACCACATTTAATTCCCACAATGATGATATAAACATATCTCAATTTACAAAGAAGTGAACACAAGTAAAATGCAGTATAAAAACTGGACAGTATCAACCATTATTTGGCTAAAATTAATGATACTAGACAGAAAATGTAGTATTCAAGTTGTAAAATTCACCAGTTGGGTTTTTTTTGGGGGGGAGGGGGAGAGGAGGTCTGAAGAAATAGAAAGCAGAGAAGCTTGGAGATTTACCAGGACTAAGTTCCTTCACAGTCAACAATTGGCTCTTAAACTTGCAAAATATTTGGAGCATGTGTTTTTCTTTGCTTGTTAGTTTTCCCACACTATAGATTTCTAGATTTTGCTAATTCAAGTGCCTGGCTCATTTTTCCTGCAGCATCCTTATGTGTTTCCTCCATGGATCAAATTCCCTGCTTAAATTAGCACACATCTGTCTTGAAAAAAAGTACAAAATTACGAAAACGCGAAAACGGATCAACGTTGTTTTAGCATTAAGGCAATCAATTCTAGTATCTTCATTTCAGTTTTTTAAATTAGAGTACAGAGTTGTACAACAGAATTGAGAAGAAAATCATGTTAATATTGACTGCAATTTTTAAAAATCATAATTAAAGTTACTTGCAGATACTTAGCGGGTATTGCCTTGATAGAAATGCATTCAGTGTGGCCTATTCAGGAACGAGTGGAGAATAGAATAAAAAGAAGAAAAATTCTTTCAAAGTGGTTTTATTGCATTTTACTCTCTAGTCTTGATGTACATTGAGAAATAAAAGATGATAGGAAATTTTGTGTTGTGTGAGTAGGAGAGATGGAGAAGCAAGGTATAGAGAGAACCCCACGAAATGTGCTGTGATTTTGAAATATGAAGGAATTTCTAATAGTGTTGACTTCCTCCCTAACCTGTAGGAGTATAGAAATCTCCAATGACCTGCTTATGTACTCATTGTGCAATTAAACAATTACAGAATAAATTTGTACTTAACAAATATCATTGTTAACCTAATTACAGAATTTTTGTTGACATTATTAGACAGGTAAGATGGTTTTAATATGTCTTTTCCTCATCCAGTAAGTATAAACAGTGTTCGAAAATATGTTTTGGTGGGCAAAGGAGTAGATTAGGAGTAGATATTTACTGCTTCAGGATTAAATGTAAACCCTATTGTTAAATATCCTACTTCAGACTTTACATTTTTGTCTTTAAGCAATAATTACATAGTCATAACACATAACTAAGTGGGCATTTGACCTTTGTGATAGAGGTTCCAATTTTATTTTAATAGGAAACCTAAACATATCTAAAATTTATAATTATTCATTCAATTATTCTTTGTGCACAAATTATGAGCCAAGAAGTGTTTTGATCTTTGTTTATAAAGAAGTGAACAAGATGATTTGATGTTTTCATAGACTTATCATTTGCTGGTTATTAACATAACCAGTAGGAAAGCATAGCCCTTCAGTTAAACCTCAAGGGTGTCCACATGAATGGCACACAAGCATATGCTTAGTCCTTTCTTGTAAGAACAGTGGAAGTGTCTGCTGCTGTTGACTTCATACATTTTTCTAGGTAAGATTGACTGTAGGAAAAGTTTATCTTTGGTGTTTTCATGTCCCTCTGATTAGTATTTGTATAAGTCTGATTTTTACTACTGTAACAAATACCTGAGATACTGTCCTTATAAAGAGAAAATTTTTCTTTTGGCTCACAGTACTGAAGGTTTCAATGCATGGTCAATTGGCTCCATTGCTATAGGCTTATGGGAACACAATATGGCAAGACAGAGTAGACAGAGTACAATGTTCACCACATTACTGAGATGAAAGAAAGAAAAGAAAGTCCAAGGTTTGTGGCTCCAATATTTCTTTTACGACACATCTTTTGATGACCAGAAGACTTACTACCATGCCCAGTCTCTTACAGTTTCTACCACTTCAAGTAGTGCCCCAGTGGGGAGTAAGCCATTAACATAGGGACCTTTGGATACATTTAAGATGCAACTGCTAGCGTGTCTTCCTCCCGCACCTTCTTGGAAGCCTCTTTCTTCTGATCCAGAGTCTATCCTGTACCTTGATATCACGTAAAAGCTATTATTCCACGAAAAACTTCAAGGACAGATAGCAGTTTTTAAAGCAGCTTCTCAAAAATATGTAAGCCTTTCAAAATTATAAGAACTAAAGTAGAATGATTTGACAGACAATTTGTATTTGAATTTTTTGGTGTAAGGACTTTCTATAGTTGACTCTTCATTAAGTACAAGCAGACGCCTCTGCACAACATTCGTTTTGTTTTCAAATGAGTGTGTCTCTAACTTTAAATTGGCATTTTTTTGTTGCACTCTTGGATGATGTTTTTGACATTTTTGAAAGGCTTCTAGGAACTCCACCCAAGTTAAAAATATTAATGAATTCATCAAATTTTATTCTTATTAGTGATGAGCATGTTCTTAAAATGAATACTATTGTTTTCAACACCCCAATCCCATCAGCACTTCTCAAATTCTTCTCACAAAACATTCTTATTAGGATTTAGTAAGGACTTTGGAAAAAGAAAACCCAAGCAGGATATCTCTGCGACATTCCAAGTCAAGAGTATTTATCAACAATGATTTCTATTTTTATAAATGTCTGCAATCATATGAGTTTGTGAAAAAAGGGTTGTCTATTTATTATAGTGAGTTCTTTTATGTTCTCTCATGCCAAGGGAAGGCACAAGACGAATAATTTATCTTTCTACTCTGTATTTACTTTGAGAACAGTAACTTCCAGAACTGACTAATGTGTGGGAAAAATGATTTCTGTTAAACGTTTGCATATTACATACAGAGAAGCTTCAACTTTACAGAGTATCTATTAAAATAAAAGTATTTGCATTTGTATAATGTAAAATCCCATTAATTAAAACAAAACCTCTCTGAATTAAAGACTTATTAATTTTGAAATTTTAAAGGCAGCAAATTGTGCTACTTCCACACACAAATATATAGGAGTACTATAATTATAGATAAAATTCTTTGTATAATGTAGTTTAGCAAACAATAATAGTCTAGAATTATCATCTTCCAGAATATTTAAGTAATTAAAAGTTCTAAAATAATGTACTATTAGCATTTCAAAGACTGCTCTGAAATGTGAAATGTTCTCCCACAAAACTGTATTTTATTGTAGCTATAGTAGCTTTATCTTATCATGAAATATCACAAATTTTAAAAAGTATAAGCCTCAAATTTTTCACAAAGTATGTAGCCAATTTTCAAATAAGTGCCAGTTTTCAAACTTATAAATGTTGTTTGGTACCCTTAAAACCTTGTGTACAGTTCTGCTTTGTCTATTTGCTTGGATTCTTCAGATGGCTTCATTAATTTGAATATTGTATATCTGATACAGAGACTGTATAATATGCATCAATCTCAAGCTGTGCTCAAGCTATGTTTTTCTGCTTATGTGAAATGACACAGATTTATACATCTGTCATAGTATCAAAAAGGAGAGAGCAGTCTGTAGATGAGTATTAAGATGCCATTTGATTATACTACCCTATTACCATTGGATATGAATAATAGGAATACTCTTGATTCAGTTTATCCATAAGTCCATGTTTCCCCAAATAAAATTCTTGGCACAATATTTTCTCTTCAGAGTGCTTGCCTTTTCATCATTTATTAAGGCTTGGTTATAATAATGACCTCAATTATTAACCTCCTCCTGTATCTATACCTTTTAATATCTTATCTTGAAGTTCATCCCTCAAAAGGGGCAGGAAATATTATGTTAGATTTTATCTAAGGCTTAAACTATGTGACTTGCTTTGTCCAGTAAGATTAGGTAGATGTGAACCTGTTATGTTTTTTTTTAGATGTCCCCCCAAAGCCTCATCCAGTCATGGGGCTTTTTCAGAGGTGGTTGAATCTAGAGTGTGTGATATTGGGATTAAGGGTGCATGGGATTAATCAGTCCACTAATTGGTTTGGCATAGCTCTGGCTGGAATTAAGGGTGTGAGTACTGCACTTGTCCTAGAGTAGGTAGCCCACACACAATATAAGGGTCAGAGTCTTGTAGGCCCTTGTTGCTTTGCTACCTTCTGCATGCCATGAATGTTTGTCCTCTGCAAGACCCCTCTGCCATACCATACTGCCTTGGAGCTAGTCAATAATGGACTGAAACCTCTATAAACTGTGAGCTAAACAAACTTTATCCCTTTTAACTTTGGGTGTTGGGTATTTTGTCTCAGCAATGAGAAAAGTAATTAAGACAGACCTATGGTGTTTCTACTTGTTTTTCTCCATCTCTTTCATCATCAGCATGATAAATCTGAGTACCTGCTGAGGCCAACCTACATGAGCAAGTTACCTAGCAAGTCCCTTAGACATATTCAAGACATGGCTGCTTAGCAAACCCCCAAGCTGATCTCTACCCTTTGGACATAAAACGCTTACTGTAACGCACACTGTGAGCTCCTGCTTTGTTATGCAGCAAATTTTAACTGATACAGATAGAAAATTTTCCAGATAAGATGTATCACATTGAAAGCAGGAAAGCTTGTGTGATACTTTCTCAAAACATAAGCCTTTCACCTCCTATATCAAAAATCATTTTAGTGTGCCTGGTAGAATATAGATGCTTAAGTCACACCTTAGTCCTATTGACTTGCAAGGAAGCATCTGGAAATAGATGCATTTCAGTAAATATTTAATATGATGTCAATTATTATGAATATTAATATTGTAGATTAATAGTCATTGGGCTCAATACCTGCAGAAAATGTTTTCTTCTCTCTAGGTTGGTAGCAGCAGAATGTTTTCCAAGTATTAGTGGGACATTTTTTAGAGATCTGTTTAAATTGCACTTCGTACTAGATTACTAAAACCAAAGGTAGGATAACAGTCAGAGGGAAAAAATCCACACATAGAATCTATGGTCTGTTCATTATTCATTTATGTCTGCTTATAATACTGTGTAGTAGTACCATGTTTCACGAATGCTTTTGTGAACAATTTGGTTCACAAACAGAAGCATTTGGAAAAATTTTGGTTTTGTTTGTGAACTCTGCATTGGGTGATGAACATGACTGTGGTCATCTTTTTCAGAATCTCAAAATTAATGAAGTTTGGGAACCAAGGTACCACTGTACATTGATTTAAATTCTTGATGTGTTTTTACACTATACACAGATTTACTGGCACGGTCAGACATGTCAAATGAATTATGTTTTGGCTGAATAATGTCAGTAATATGAGATTTTCAATCCCTTTACTATCATAAGAAAGCTATTTTCAATATTTTTGCACCACACAAAAGATGTGGAAATTCCTATCTTAGTTACTTTTTTCATTGCTGAGACAAAATACCTTATACCTAAAGTTAAAGGTGGAAAGGTTTATTTAGTTTACAGTTTGTAGAGGTTTCAGTCCATAGTCAATTGGCTGCAAGGCAGAGTGGCATGGCAGAAAGGCAACAGTTCATGGTGGCAGAAGACAGAAAAAGCAACAAGAGCAAGTCTCTTTTCCTCACTTCTATGGTATGCATGTTATCCTGCTAGGGCAGGTGTGGCATTCACACCCCCAACCCTAGGACTAGACAATGAATCAACCACAAACTCAAGATTCAGCTATCTGTGAAAGCCTTGGCCCCACGACCACATGAGGCTTTTCAGGGACATCCAAACATAAACCATAACATCTTTCTTTAGTCTTTCTGCTCTATTGGCTTTCAGTATATCAAATGAGGCCTATCCATTTTGGGAGAAACAATTTATTTTTATCATTCTATTATTTCAAGGAGTAATCTTATATAGAAATACCCTCATAGATACAGACAGAATGATGTTTAACCAAGTGTTTTGGCACCTCATGTTCCAGTCAAATTGACCCATGAAATTAGCCATCATAATTTTCATTATGTATGTATCTCTTATGCCTAATTATAAATGTATAATTGCTAGAGGTCAATGTTTCTGAGATGGGATGTGTTTTGTACATACAGAATCTCATGATTTTTTGTGAGAAATAAGAAAAACCATTTTTTGAGCATCTAATATACAAGGAAAGTACAGGATCACAGAAAAAACTCTGGATTAAAAATCATGCAGTTAGAATTGTACAAAATTTAATTACAATGAATTAATATTTTACAGTCATATATTTAACTTTCCCTGATACCTGTAAGGTTTGTGATGCCTAATTATTTTGACAAATGTAGACAAAAAAATAGAATCCTTAAATTAGTTTTAGATAAGATACACATATTTAAAGGAACGTGGAGATGAACCCTGATTGGTTGTGCTTTACTCTTCAGCTAAAGGTAAATAATAATTTTTTTGTTTATTTATTTGTTTTTCTATTCATTCATCTTCATGTATGTAGAGCATCATGAATACTTGAGTAATGACTATGAGAAAGATTTTTTAAAATCTTTCATATTTGTTACTCTTGGTGTTAGTTAAGTTCCTACTGGTAAGAAAATTTAAAAAAGGACTGTCACAATCCTGCTATATGGAAGAATCTGAGAAGAGAATAGAGGGCAATGCATTGTTAACATAAACTAAAACAGCTTCATATTAGTGTTGATTCATAATATAATGATTTTCTGGGAGAATTATGACTTCCTGTACTAATGATGTTCGTGGATACTCCAGACTGTCAAGAATATGGCAAGCAGGAGGTGTTCTATGCATAGCTTTGAAATGAATATATGAGGATAAAAAGATAATTTAAATCTACTGAACCTATACTATTTTGTATTCTAGGAAAGTATTCATATTCTTCAAATAATAAGTGAATATTATTTTCTACTTTACTAACTAGACCACTTAAGCCCAGAGGGTAGCATCCTAAAGAGAACAGAGAAGTAGTGACTCAAGATTCCTCCAAATTCTTTTTGACACCAATATCATGCATGCTGTCCAGATTTTTTAGAAAGATCAAAACTGCATAACTCCTTAATACAGATATCATTGTAATGAAGGCTGATTAAATGTGAGCATGTTACAAAAGTTTAGATTGAATCCATAAAGACAGCACTACCAATCATGAAGCTTTCTTCTGCTGAAAGAAGCCAGAAAGTAAAAAGGGATCATTTTAACACTGCTAAGAATTATAAAGAAAATATATAAATTTACACTGGTAAATACAGTATTAATGTAAGGTTATCAAGCAAGGACTCTTTGAAGAAATGATATATAGACATTAACCAAATGATGAGAAAGAATTAGTTATGCATACAGCCAAAGGGATGAGTTGCAGAAGATGTAATAAAAACACTAAGGCAAGAAAAAATTTGACATTATAAAAAAAAAATGCTGCAAAAGCAGTCTACTATTAAAACTTGGTGAGTTAGGGAGATAATTTGCAAAAGAAAAATAGTAATCTCAGAGACAATAGAAGCTAATAGATCTTCTGGTCTATGCCAGTGTGTTGAAATATTTCTGAGTCTAGGAGAAATCATATATCATCTGACTCATAAGCTAAAGGTTGTCAAAGCTACTGTGATAAAATCAGCATGGTACTGGAATCAGAACAGACCTGAAGATCAATGGAATTGATTACAAGATACAGCCACAACTACAAACACATTCAGCCACCTCATCTTTGACAAAGGGGCCAAACATGTACATTGGAAGAAAGATAACCTCTTTAACAAATGGTGCTGGAAAAACTGGCTTCCTATATGCCGTAAACTAAAACTAGATTCATGTCTATCACCATGCACTAAAATAAAGTCAAAATGGATCAAAGATCTGAATATCAAAACAGAGACCTAAACTTACTAGAAGACAGAGTAGGTAAAAATCTTGATGACATAGGAGTACACATAGAGTTCATGAACAAAAATCAAATTGTATGGGAAACACTTTCCAGAATCAACAACTGGGATCTCATCTTACTAAAATGTTTTTGTATGCCAAAGGAAATCTCCAACAGAGTGAAAAGAAAACCCACAAACTGGGAAAATATCTTAGCCAATTGTCCATCAGACAAAGGCCTTCTACCTAAAACATATAAAGAATTAAAAGAAATCAGGCCCCTAAAATTCAGAAACCCAATCGAAAATGGGGCATCTGAGATGAATACACACTTCTCCGAGAAAGAAATGCAGATGGCAAATAAATATATGAAAACATGTTCAACATCTATGGTCATTCAGGAAATACAAATTAAAACAACACTGAGATTCCATCTCACTCCAGAAAGAATGGCCAAGATTAAAAAATCAAGCAGCAACAAATACTGGAAGGGTTGTGGGGAAAAAGGAACTCTTCTCCACTGTTGGTGGGAGTGTAGACTGGTGCAACCACTGTGGAAGTCAGTGTGGAGATTCCTCAAGAAGCTAGGATTAGAGATCCCATTCAACCCAGCTGTCCCAGTTCTGGTCATTTTCCCAGAAGAATTGAAAACATCATACCACAGTGATATTTGTGCACCCATGTTTATAGCAACCCAATTTGTAATAGCCAGATCTTGGGAACAACCGAAGTGCCCATCAATCAAATAATGGATAAAAAGATGTGGTATTTTTATACAATGGAGTACTACTCAGCTATCAAGAAAGATTGCATTGAGACTTTTATAAGTAAATAGACACGACTTGAGACCATACTCATAAGTGAGATAAATCAAACCCACATATGCAAATATTGTACTGTCTCCCTAGTGTAAGAAACGGAAAACGTATATATGCTCCGAAATCTATAATAAATACTATGTAAGGGTAAAAAGCGGGTCAAAGAGCAAAAGTAACTGGGAAGGGAAAAGTGAGGAAGAGGGACAGGAAAAGGAAAAGATATAAATCTGTATATTTGTATATGTAAGATAGCTAAAATGAACACACTGCTGAATGTGTTAATTATTGAGAAAGAACAGTTAATACTCATATGATTAGATCAATTTTACATGTCTATATCTGTTAATGTAAACAACCATTTTGAAGATAGTGATATGCAATGTTGCAACCACTGTCAAGTTTCTATCATCCTGTTTTGTAAATCTATAATGTTACTGTTGTGCATTTACTCTTGTCTCTTTTGCTTTTTGTCTTTCTTATATGTGTCTTTTTTTCTCTTAAATAAAAAATAAATAAATAAATAAATAAATAAAGGTTGTCTATTACTGGGTAGAAGAATGAGTTTAACAGTAAGGATAGAAACAAAGTGACCACTAGAAAAATACCTTTTACTGAAGAGAAACCTAGAGATGGCAAACAAAGATGATGGAAATAGGTGGACAGATTCTAGGTAGAGAATCAACTTTTCTGAGGTATAATTTACATTCATATATTTTAAATTAAATGCATTTTCACACATTGGTTTACATCTGGGACATTTTAGAGAACATGTGATCTCAGAAAATAAGAGAAAATTCTTAAGTAACAATAATACAAATTGTAAAATATGAATGAAGTATTGAGAAATACATTGAGGCAAACTCTCAGACTATAAAACAAAGAAGCAGAGTTTAGAAATATGGGCAAAAAAGGGGGGAAATATCTTAATTCATGTTGCTATAACGGAATATGATTTATTTCTCTTGTCTGCCTTCTTATGTGGATACTAGTCCCTTTCTTGGGTGTCTCTACCGTCATGGCCTGGTTACCTCCCAAAGGTGCCACCTATTAATATCATCACATGTGGACTAGGAATACAACACATCAATTTTTGGAGGACACAAATTTTCAGGCCCTAGCTGAGACACAGATAATCATTACAATTCTAAATACATGTTGTGTCACTCGAGTCTCAATCTGAAATAAAACTCTATGGTTAATGGTGTGATATCAGAAATGGAAAAGTCCATACCTGACCTTTTGTGATGGGTCACAGTCTAAGCAAAGGTGCACTAAGAATATAGTGTCAAATTACTTTTAAATTACGTGTGCTAGGTAGATATTATGGTTTGTATCTAGGCGCTCCTGAATAGCCTCATGCACTCATGGCTTTTGGAAGGTGATTGGATTATGGGGGTTTATAGCTGACTTGCTATTAGGAGGAGGGCTCTGGTTGAAGAAGTGGATTGTTGGGGATATGGTCTGGAAGAATTTATATTCCTGCCCTGCTCCTGACTTCTTGCTCTGCTTCCTGTCCACCATGGCATGAGCAACTATTTCTCTGCCATGCCCCTGTGCCATGCTGTCCTGACTTGGAGCAGGCCAACAATGGACTATGACATTATCCAAAATAAAACTCTCCTTCTTTAATTTATGGGTGTTGGGTATTGTGCCTTAGTGATAAAGAATATCACTAGGATAGTATATATGAGATACAAATAAAATTTTTGTTTAGATTTTGATCCAATCTTCACGATATATCATTAAGTGTATGCCCACGTTCCTCTTTTCAAAAAATTCAAAATATGAAACAATTTTGGTTCCAAACATTTCAGATAAGAGGTACACAGTGTACTAATTTTTTTCTTAAAAGTATGAGATACAATTGATATCAAATGATGCTCTATAAAGTTTCATGAAGGAGGAGGTAAATAAATTTGAAAAGAGTACTAGTAAGGCAATATGAGTCTTTTCTTCCTCAACACAGATCATTAAATTCCAATGCAACTGTGCTTTAAGATTGTGGTGGAAAATTATTTCCAACCTAGAAAACTATACACAGCCAAACTACTAATCAAATATAAGAACAGAATAGAGTAATTTTCATGTATGCAAACTTTAGGGAATTATATGTTCTGGATTACTTCTCTTTGAAGTTCCTGAAAGCATCTTTAGCAAAACAACTAAGATAAAACAAGAGATTAGTGAAATAGTGGATCCAACACAAAGTAGTAATAATGGGATTTGTAGGTGCTTGGATGTGTATGGTCCAGAATGCTAGAATAAGGACAGATGATGGAATTGTTTTAAAGCTTCTTTTTTTTTTCTTGGAAAGTACTGAAAGTGTTGAGAATAAAACAAAAGGAAGTGGAAGTCAGGGGGAAAGAACAGACTGCATTTGCAGTTGAGCAGAATAGTAAGTCTGATATTTGGCCTTTATGGGAGGAAATCGTTATCTGACACTAAATGAGTCTTAAGTAAGCCATACTAATAATGGTAAAATTATTGAAAACATTTTTGTTAGTCTCTATAATCCATTCATTTTAGAGATTAATTGCTAGACAAACAGTAATATTTATATTAACTCTGATGATATAATTAATGAATACATAATTGACATATCAGATGTGGAGGAGATAATTGAGTGGGGGCAAGGAGAGTAGTGATACTTTCTTCAGCAAAGAGTAAACATGTACTATCATTAATTGATCAAAAAAGGGTTTAAATTAGTTGTTTAAATATGAAAAGATAATGAGAAAAGCATTTGAAAGCAAAAAAGTAATACTAGAAAAAAAAGCAGTTAGCTTAACAGAGCTAAATTATTTTCTAACATATCAGAAAGTCAATGACAGATTTTTGTAATAAATAAATTGAAAGTCATGCATATAAACATGGATATCTACCAGAGGAATTTAGGACAGCAAATTTATTTTTTACCCCTGAATGCAGAAACAGAAATGTCAGGCAGAAAATAATTTTAATTCTAAATTAACTAGTAGTATTCTATTTTAAAACTCATATAAATATTTCATATATTTCTTGACAAGTTTAAAAAATTAAACGTCTTTTTGTTAATTAGCAATATAATTTCTTAAATATTAGATGCCTTAAAATCTTTTTATTTTTATGATTTGCTTTTCTTAATAATTCTTTTCATACATCTATCTACTATACAGTTTCTCAGTAATATTAAAAATATAATCAGGATAAATGTATGCCTATATCCAAGTGTGTAGAAATGTTGCTATTGCTTTTGATAAAGAAAAACAACAGATTTATAACTGAGGAAAGATAAACACTGCGATAATTTTCTGAAGTGTGGCTCGGTTGATACTTATCTTATTTGTATGTTCTTTCTCATTGCTTGGCAACAGAGATATTTTGACAATTACATCACTGATTTTTATTATTATGTACTGGAAACTTTGATAATAAAATGAGAAATCATCTTGCTCACTAAACTCAATTCAGAACAATTTCAGCTAAAAAAAAAATTGGAAGAATTATGGAAGCAACTAGCCAAGCACTAATAAATATCACATGCACCATAGATTGCACAAGATCTGAATATGATCTGTTCTTTGTTAACATCAAATAATTATTCAGTAGTATGAGGTTTCAGTTAACCGTATATGGTACTCAATAGTTGTGAGTGATAAAGCACATAGCAGATATAAATTAAATTTTCTAATCAATTGCTTTATTGCCATTTCTTGCCGTTAGATATCCGTTAACCTTTGAATGATTGCTAGCTGAAAGCAACTTTTATAAAAGTGAAAAGAATATGATTGGTATTATTCGAGATTATTAGTACCAATAGGTTAACATTGTTGGCAATCTTTGTATTCTAGAACGCCAGTATCGCACAAACTGGACTGACACATTCTTATTTCATGGCTAATAATACTACTCATGGCTTGAAACTGTGGAAACATGAGCTTGAAAGCAACCCAAGAACTTCTACATCGCTGAGGGACCAAGGGCAGGAACATGCAGATTCTGACTAGAGTTATTTACTTTTTAATAAAAAAGTACATTTTTATTAAATTTTTACTTTGATAAAGTTTCTAGGCATTTGAAACTTGCCTTTGACTCCAAACGTGATATTTGGACTAATTGTTTTTTAACTTGCCTTGGGAAGCTAGCACGTCACCCTTAACCCTCAGACTGTTTTATACTGTTATGACTCCCCTGACCTTTCCTTGCCCTGTCATATTAGTTCCATTTTTTAATCCTTCTACAGGAAAGTTATCAGATGGAAATTTCAAGTTATTTTCTTAATGAATAACTACAAAATGCACACTATTCAGTATTAAGGATACTTTGTGTTTAAATTATCCCTTGAACTTTTATTTTACTATTATTTTTATTTTTATTATTATTATTATCATTATTATTATTATGTCTTTTTGAGAGAGGGTCTCATTATGCAGTTCAGGCTGGCCTTGAGCTCACTTTGTAACCCAGGCTGGTCTCGAACTCGCAACAATCCTCCTGAGTGTTGGCATTACAGGCGTGAGCCACCACGCCTGGCTTCTTTAAACTTTTAAAACATATTTAATACAACTCATTTTTATTACATAGCAGATAATTTTATATGACCCTAAAAAGTGTGAAGGTCACATAAACACCAGATGGCTGGGACGTGGGGCAGAAAGGAGTGTGCCCAGGGAGTCGGCCCACAGCAACATCTATTAACTGAATTTTTGTGTCTCTTTCAACTGGGTTGTGTCAATTTCTTAATTTGTGTGCAATTTGGAATAATATCTATTAAAGTTAATTACTGTGAAATATGTTGCTTTTCCTCCATAATTACAAAGCAGTAACCTCAAATTATAACATACAGAAAAAGAGAAAAGAAATTGAGACTTGGAAAAGATAAGGAAAAAATAAAGACTAGGGGAGAAAGGAGAAGACAATCCTGACGAAGACAATCCATTTAAATTATTCAATATGGACCAAAGAAGTTATCTGAGATTGCATTTAGTTGCTCAAATCCACATAGAATATCCCCAGGACTCCACTCTATTTGAAAATAAAGTTGACTCTTTATAGGATCTATCTCTGTATGAAGCTCATGACTGTAAATGAGAATTAGAATCTGTTGGCAGTATGGGGTTAATGGTGAGTTGCTTCCAAAACACTTGACTTAAAATTATTTTTTGAGTGTAGAATAGTAGACATCATACTATAGTGATGTGTGCGTATCCATGCAGCCCAATTCACAAAAAGCAAATGTTAAAAGGTTAAACTATTGTTGATGATGGAACATCTTGTTTGCAAGGAACTCTGAGACAATTTGTATACTTTTCTCGTACTTTCTGAAGAAGATAATTCCAGTGTCTTGCAATCAAATACCCCTCCCTGTAGAAAAGAAGATAGTCCAATTATATTAAATTTAAATGCTTCTGCACTGGCAAAAGAAACATCTCCAGAAACAATCTTCGGCCCACAGAATGGGAAAAAATGCTTCCAGCTACTTTTCTAATGGAGGATTAATATGTAGAATATATAAATAACTCAAAAAATTACTCCCCCAAGTGACCTAATAAAAAAATGGGCATATGAAACTGTCCATTTCTCAAAAGAAATATAGTGTTCATCAACTTAGCCTTTAGACAAATGCAAATCAAAACAAAGCTGAGATTTGATCTCACCCCAGTCAGAAGGGCTATGACCAAGAAGATAGAAAGCCACAAATTTTGGCAAAATGGTGGGGCATAAATAACCTTCTTTGTCATTGTTGGAAATACAAACTAGTCATATAACGGCTATGGAAATCATTATGGAGATTCCTCAAAAAACTAGAACTAGAAATTCCATTTCATCCAGGTCTGTCTCTCCTGGGTGTATTCCTTGAAGAATTAAAGATACCATGCTATTTCAGTGATAGATATATACTCATGTTTATAGCAGTGCAATTCACAACAGCTAAACCCTGGAAACAGCCCAGATGCTCATGAGCAGATGAACGTATAAAGAAAACATGATGCATGTATTCACAACAAGATATTATTCAGCTATAAAGAAGAATGAAGCATGTCACTTGTAG
>RJWM01003814.1:0-108717 GCA_004363535.1 Dasyprocta punctata
ATATCTCTGAATTTGTTTCATGCATTCTACTTCTTTTCCATATTGTTCATTCAAGGTTTCCACCATTTTCCCATGCTCTCGTACTTTTGTATCTATGTCTTCTCTAGCTATGCTGAGCAACTCCTTTATTAGTTGCCATTTCTTTCTTTATGTAGAAGATTATTTCTAATCTGATTTCCTCTATAGCCTCATGAATTTGTTTCTTTATTTCACTTGCTATCTTTTCAGAAATTTCAGGTGTATGACTTTTAATGTCCTCTATTTTGGTGTCTTCTGTAATTGTTCCTGATGGACTGGATGTTTGAGATTGCATTTTGCTTTTCCATTTTGTCATTTTCACCTCTTGGTTTAATATTTGGTCTTTCAATCCCATTAGTCTTAGCTGTCCGTCATGTGTCTTAAGGTTCTACTATGTGGCTGATCTTTTCCAATTGTTGAGTCCCACAATGAAGGGGAGGGCCAGTCACCTGAATTCCTCCTGCAGGACGTGTTGGGAGAGTCCTATATTCTTCCCAGGCTAACTAGCCTAAAAGCATTGATGTAAGTCAACCCTTAGTTCCTACTGTTACTACTACAGATTCAGGCTGATCCAGGCCACCAGATCTACCCGGCTATAGTGTCCACTTCAGCTGGGATCCTACTGTGTCACTGGGTGTCTTGTAAGCCCTTCTGATTTTCTCTGGGTTGGGGGAGGCCTTGTTAGCACTCTCCTCAACCCACCTGGTGTTCTCTATATGGAAGAAGGACTCACCCACACTCTTGCCAGGCTCACCAAGGTCCTACAGCTGTGTGTGTATGTGGGGGAAGTTTGCTACTGCTCCTGTTTACCCACTGAGGTTGTCTATTTGAAGGGGAAACTTGCCACATGTCACGAGCCCGGTGAGGTCTTCTGTGTGGGTAAGGGGTTGCTGAGGCTCCCATCAGCCCACCAAGGCTCTACAGGTGGTAGAAGAGGTCACTGATTGTCTGTGGTCTGCTGTGGTCTTTTGGGTGGAGAGGAATGGTGACTGATGATCCTCCAGGCCCCCTAGGTACAGGGGGCAAGGAAGAGGGGCAGCCAATGATCCCACTACTGTCCCAGGTCTATGGTGGGTGCGAGAAGGAGGGGCAGCTGATGATTCCACAGCTGCCCTAAGTCCAGGGTTTGAGGAGGAGGATCAGCTGATGATCCGGCCACTGTCCTCCCTTGTTATTTTTAAGAGATCATTCCCTTCATGATTGTTAGCTGTAATCCTGTGTTCAAGGTCTGAAAGTCTATCTTTAGTTGCATTCAAGTGTTTTTGCCAGCTTTCAAGGGAGTTTCTAATTTTCTGGATATGTCTTTGAATCTGTTTCATGCATTGTAATTCTTTTCTACATTGTTCATTCAAGGTTCCCATCATTTTCCTATGCTCCTCTTTTTTTCGTATATCTACAACTTCTTTAGATATGCTCAGCAATTCTTTCATTATGGTTGTCATTTCTTCTTTTACATGAGATGTTATTTCTGATCTGATTTCCTTTACAGCCTCATGAAGTTGTTTCTTGACTTCAGTTGCTATCGTTTCAGAAATTTCAGATGTGTGACTTCCAATTTATTCTATTTCTATGTCTCCTGGACTTGTTCTGTGTGGTCTGGAGGTATGATATTGTATTTTGCTCCTTCATCTTGACATTTTCTTGGGTTCCTCCAGCTGAGCTGGTTAGGGGTTCTCAGGCACTTCCTATGTTGGCTGCTTGTCTGTGGTGTAGGAGAATGGGCCAGGTGCCTGAGTTTTTCTGAACCTGTTTTCCCAGAAGGTGATGGGGTGCAAGGTGAACTTCTCCAGATTCTCACAGCTACACTGAGGCTTCTACAATAGCTGTGGGCATGTAGGGCCTGGGTTGTTTCTTCTCCTAGCCCATGCTGGCTACCAGTGTGGAAGTTCCTTAATGGTGGCCAGAGGGCATGTGGGGTTATGGCTGACTGCTTCTCCTAGCCCATGCTGGCTCAGAAACAATGTTTTAAAAATATATTTTTGATCTACTATAGGTTGAATCCTTGGATATTCAACCTGAGGATAAAAGCTGACTGTGTTCCTCAGAGTCAGTTATGCAGAGAAAGAGACAGGGCAGGTGAATAAGTCCCTCTTGGATTCATGAGATATGGACAGACATGAAGTCTAGTGCTATCTCTGCAAAATACAAACTCCTTTGGCAGAAGTGACTGCAAGTCACTGAATGTTCGGGGTGAATGAATACTTTAAATTCTCTTCTTCTCAAAGGAACCCACGTAGCTTAACTCTTGAATACTGACTCTCTTGCTCTCCACTGAAAGTTCATGAGAGAAATGAAAGACTTTGAAACAAATTTCAATTGTCCAAACTTTTGCCCTGTGAAGGATTTCTTTTTTTGTTTTGTTTTTAAAGAGTCAGGGTCTCACTGTGTTGCCCATGCTGACCTTGAACTCCTCAGCTCAAGTGATCTTCCAGTCTCAGCTTCCCAAGTGCCTGGAACAACTGGCTCAAGAGAAAGAACTTAGTGACCAAGGCACATGATCTGATATGCAACTGCAACACACAGAAGAGTTGGCTGCAGTCACGTCACATCCAATATGTTACATCCATCACTCACTTTCTCTCCACCATCATCCATAGATCCAGTCTCTTCTGGCTACAGGTGACTTTCAGAATTACATAGTCCCAGCACCCAGAAATAAATTGAATGGCAGCAGCACACAGGCCTCCTTTTCTCCATTGACAATTCTTTGTCATCCCTTTGATGGTTCTGCCCACCTTTAAATGGTAAGGGGTGGGGATGAAGGACAGGTGCAGAAGTTGAGTGGATGGACTATAAATAAAAGAAAGCAAAGGTGGACAGTAGCAGCTTCCCTAGCATTTCTTAATATCAGGCACCATAGGCATTAAAAGGAATATGTTTTGTTTGTTCAACAAACACGGATTCTCAATCTGGGCTCTCTAGATAGATTTTTAATTAAAAAAATTTTAAATTTGACATATTTATGGGGTGTGGTGTGACATTTCAATACACGTACACAGCATGTAATGAGTATATCAGGGTAATTGACGTGAATATTGCCTCAAATATATACTGTCTCTTTATGTTGGGAACATTCAAAATCTTCTCTACTAGCTATTTTGCAACATTCAATCATCACCCACCATAGTTCTTTTACTGTTTCAGAACATTAAAAGTGATTTCTCCTATAGAACTGCACCCCTGTACCCCTTAACCATCCTTTCTCCTCTAGGTAGGCTTTGGAGTTTGGGAACTCCATGAGTTGTATTTAATGCTTTAGCTTTGTGCATGGGTCTCAGAAGATGATCCATACCTTTTGTCATCTTTTCCAGAGTGAGCTATGTCTAAAGGTTGATCGAAATACTATGATGTCCAGAAGTGAAAAAGGTAGGTTCATTCCTGCCTTTGTCTTCCAAGGCCTTGGCACAGTGAGCAACTCAACCTCAGATGAACCACAAGCTCTTAGTCTTCCATAGCACTAGCATGGGCAGAATCATCACAGCAGGTCGAGTTTGGTATGAGTAACTTCTGGGAATATCTTCTTTTCATAAAGGACATCTTACATGGCCATACCCAACTGAAGGAGGAAATTCACTCAATTCTAGGCACCAAAGAGGCTCAGAAGAGGTGAGGGGCTGGCTAACACCATAGAAACCATAGAACATCTCCCAAAATCAACTCTGTGAATAAGATTGCCCCTACTAAAATGTTCTGCAACTAGGAATAAATAAAACAGCCTTTACAAACCTGGGGATCTTCTAAAAATTCTACCAACTTGTTGGAGCTGTACCTAAATAGTTCAGTCCACATGCATCTCTTTCTTTTTTGAATACCTTTGAAGTTGACAGGTTATTCATTCAGTTAGAAATAAAATATTGTGCTGAATTTTTTGTTTTCCATTTTTCTGATCTCTCTTATCAATATTTAAGTGCCTAAGTGGAGGGCAATATATACCTCAAATTTATTTTTTATTATCACTCAGTGGTCAGGAAAAGTTTGCTGGTAGCCCTAGGTTATTCCTTCCTCCTGTCATGTATTAGCAAGTAACCTCCACCTACCCATAGCCAGATGCCCAGGTGCTGGGGATCCTTGCTCAGGAATCCATAGGACTCCATCCAGGACAGTGCATATAATCAGTGGTCAGTGTGCAGTCTCACTGGTTTGCTTAACAAAATTAACCCAGAGTTAAAGTCAGGATTTAGAGTAGACAAGTTTATCCAAAACCATCCAGGAACAAATATATTGCCAAAAGTATTTAACAAATTCTTTAAAAATTCCAGTTATTGGATTGAAAACAAAATAATGGCTTTGGAAACAGAATCAAAGAAAAATCAGATGCAAAAGTTCAGAGTCAGTTAAAGAGAGATTATCTAAGAGAATTTCAGGTATCTGTAGGCCAATTTGAGCCCAGAGAGAGTATTTAGAAAGGTACCAATATGATATTTAACCCTTGTACCATTAGTATAAATAGGTAAGAAGATGAAATTGTCTAAGGCAAATAATTAGACAAAAGTTAGGAAGTAAGCTTATTTATTAGTAAGAAAGCACAGTTATTTATTTTTCATTTAAATTTAGTGTCTTAAAAGTAGTAAAAATATGGAATACATAAAAATGATCATATCACCCTACCCCAGTATGTTATTTGCACATTTTTTCAGATCTCTTCTATGTGATGTATTTTATAGTTGTAACCTAAGTGAAAGCACTCGTATCATTGAAAAATGGTGCTAGATTTGAGTTTAAAAATAAAATTATGTTTATTAAATGAAGTCTTCCTGCCTCTCTCATTTAATCAAAACAGAAGTAAGTGCATGCATCATTGCCATAGAATGTTAGCGACAGTGGAGAAAAATGAGAGGCATGGAAAAGTCTACCTAGAACTTAGCTTAACAAGAACAACTCTGTTTTAAGTGAAACAAATATCAAGATATCCACCCACCTGGCGCGTAACAGGGTTCAGTGGTTGGTTGTTGAGCTGCACATTGTGACATATTATAATTAGGAAACATTTGGAAAACTCGCATTGTGTAGAGAAAAACTTCAATTGCCCATAAACAACTTTAAACAATAGATACGAGCAGTATATCATGAATTTAATATTGTATATGTGTATTCTTTACATGATTTGTATTAATTTAGAGTATGTTTAATATCTGCTCTCTAAGGAGTAGGTTAACCCTTAACTTTATGGGCTCCCCTAAAGCAGCAAGTGGAAAATTCCAAAAAACAACACTCCCTCCAGCCAGGTATATTCCTAGTCAGGACACTTACAAACATTTTATAAAAATATTTTCAGTGTTTTTTGTTTTGTTTTGTTTTGTTTTGTTTTTTGTTTTTTAGTTCAACAACCATCAACAAGGCAGAGGGAAGTAGCTTCAAATAATTTTCTTGGCCAGATCTGATACCTGAAAAATCGTATTAGGATTTTATGAACTTCTCAGGTTTTGGAAACAATGTGGCCCAGATTAAGTATTTGATAATGATTCTTAAAAATAACAACAAGGCTGATTTAAAACCTGATCCTTCTTTATGACACCTCCAGAGTTTTGTTGAGAGGATCCTATTGTTTCTTGTCAAGTGAAAGACATAGAATCATGAGTTATTTGGCTGTTTGACCTACATCAAAGGAAACTCTGTGAGCCACCTTGCCCAGATCTATTCAGAGTAGTGAGTATTTGTCCCTCCTCTCCCCCACACTTCCCATCCAGATTAGCTCCATCGTCTTGTGACGAAAGCAGAAAATAACCCTCCAGCTGTCTGTGACTTTCTTAGCTACCAACACAAGAGCTATATTACACTGGGGGAAATTCCTGAATTAAGGAAAGAATCATCATCTACACTTTTGATTACACTCTGCAGGGTTCTGGGTGGCAGTAGTGGGAGTACCTCTGCCTGCCCTCTCTAAGATACCCCAAAAGATACCCAAAACTACACTAAAGATTTAGTTTGTGGACACTAAAAAATGGAAGTTATAGAAGCAGAAAGTAAGATGGTGATTTCCAGGAGCCAGGAGGAGGACTGGCTGTAGGAATAGAGAGACACTGGTCAAAAGGTACAAAATTTTGATTATATAGGAGAAGTAAGTTTGAGGAATCTATTGTACAACATGGTAAGTATAATTAATAATAATGTGTTATACACTTGAAACTTTCTAAGACAATGGATCTTAAATATTTTCCCAATAAGAAGTACAAGCATGTGAGGTGATGGATATATTAATTAACTTCACTTAGTCATTTTACAAAGGATACAGATACCAAAATTTCACATTGTGCACTCTAAGTATATATGATTTTAATTGATTAACTACACTGTAATTTAAAAAAAGAGAGATTTGGCATGCTGTTGCTACCAGTCTTTGACTTCTGCAATCCTGTTCTTTTGAAGGAAATTTCAGTGAGACTAGACCACCAAAAGCAGTTGGGGTAGATGTGCCAGAGAGAGAGCATGGTTTTTTTCATGTTATACCATTTCAGAAATGTGGATCTGCTAATATTGGAATGGCGGTGGGAGAATGGAGCAGGCTTTCCTGGAGGTGTTGGGGCCTTGCTTAGCATTGGTTTTCTTCCTATGCTTCTGCTTTTGAGGGATCAGTGAGAGTGGGAGAAACTTGAAGTGCGGTGATTGAGATGAGAAAGGGCAGGATACCCAGGGACCCACATGGCTGTGCATGAACAGGAAGGCCAGGAAGGAAGCCACAGGGAAGATTCTACAGTTTGGATCGTGACTGTTACCCTAAAGGCCCATGCATTAAAGGTTTGGTCCCCAGACTGTGGCTGTACTGGGAGGTGACAGAACCCTTAGAAGATGGGGCTTCTAGTATGAAGTTAAATTATTGGAACCTGCTCTTGAAGGGGATATTGAAACCTCACCCTATTCCTCTGTCATTTTCTGGCCTTCATAAGGTGAACAGACTTCCTCTGTCACGAAATCTGCAGAGATCTTCTATGCTACCACAGGCCTGAAGCTACAGGGCCAAGTGTCCAGGAATTGGAACCTCTGAAGTTGTGAGCCAAAATAAACTCTTCTTCCCTATAAGTTGATTGTCTCAGGTATTTTGTTACAGTGATGAAAAGCTGACTAACAGAGAAGTGTGGGGCTCTGTGCAGGCCAGACAGAACTGGGGCAGACAGAACTGAGCTGGGGACAGACAGAACTGGGGCAGCTCCTAGTGCTGGCAGGGGTGCAAAGGACAGCTGCTCAGGCTGCAGGTGTCACCATGTGGTGAGACAGGACCTGCCGGAACAAAAAACTTGTAGGTCCACCATCTGTGACAATCAGCAGACCTTAGAGAGGCTGTTTTCACTTCATGTTTTAAGAGCAGTAAGTGTGTGAACGATTTGAAATTATGCATGTTTGATACTTTAATAGTCCCTACCTATAATTTTATGGATTTCTCCAAACCCATATTGAGCATACCTTACCTGAAATGCTTGGGAACAGAAGTTTCAGAGTTTCTTTTGAATTTTTTATTTCTTTGGGGGGGTGATACAGGGGGATATATGCAGTGAGATATCTTGAGGATCAGCCCTAAGTCCAAACAGAAATTCATTTATGTTTCATATCACCGTTTATACATATCTTCAAGGTAATTTTATATAGTGTTTATAAATATGCAGGCATTTTGACTGCGATCTATCACAGGAAGTAGCATGGAGTCTTTAACTTGTGGCGTAGGCTTTTGGAGCACTTTGGATTTTTAATTTTCAGGCTAGTGATGAAATAAAAGTGGATAAAACAAAATCAACATAACCTTTTCAAAATGCCTGGGGAAAGAGGGTGGTAAATCGAATCACAGAAAACTCTACATCACAGGATGGAATATAGTTTATATTTCTTGTTTCTGATATGATTAAGAATCTGACCCCTTGAAAAGTGATTCATTTCTTCTCACTGATGTAGCAGTGAAAAACCCATTCTTCATGCAACAAAACCCAATCTTCAAAAAAGTCTTGACAGATTTCACTACATCTCATAAAGCCTCACAAGGAGTCCCATGAAATAGGACCAGTCTGCTCCACATTTTTGCAAAAGCAGCTACAGGAAGTCTGAGGAACTGTATGGTGACAGTCAAACATATTTCAGCTTGATGGGCCTTCTAAAACTACAAGTACACTCCTGAATTTTTTTTCTTTTATACCGGGGATTGAACTCACACTCATGCCTGCAAGGCAGGCACTTACACCACTGAGCTAAATCCCCAGCCCTATTTTTTTTTTGAGACAGTGTCTCACTATGCAGTTCAGGCTGGCCTTGAATTCACTTTGTAGCCCAGGCTGGTCTCAAACTCACAATGATCCTCCTGCCTCAGCCTCCTGAGTGCTGGGATTAAAGGTGTGCACTACCACACCTGACTTTTTATTTGTATTTTGTGTATTTATTTAGATGGTTATTCTGCTATGAATGATGAAGTTTTTCTAGTGTTATGAAAACCCATATCTTAACATCCAGTAAGTGCATTTTTCTTTATTCTGACTTCCACAATTCAAAGGAAATTCAGGTGTCTGATGTTTTCTCTAGTCAGGTATCTGGCATAAAGTCCTAGGTGGTTCTTAATAAAGATTGCAATGAACAGTGACTATAATTATAAGCCTCTCATAATCTAAAAACAATTGTTGTTGGGAAGTGACTGTCTTGCTAAAACATTTTGTCGCCATTCCTTTGGTCCCTTCCAACCAGAATCTGAATAGAACTTGCTAAGAATAGTAGCATCATAAGCCTTTCATTTATTGTGATCTGATTCCAAATATTCATTGAGAGATTTTTGCCCCTCTCTGACCCACACCCTCCAAGACAGAGGCTGCTTGCAAATGAGAGCAAATGCTGACACAGATTTGCATTTTCTAGTGTTCTTCAAAACACAAGTAAGGGTTTCATGGCCTCCCACAGAGTGGCCAAAAATAGACAATTTTCCATGGTCCACTGGAAAACTGGCATTTATCAGTGAGGGGAAGCTTATCCATTATGTAACAGTACATTCTGTAGATGGTTTTTCAACTCTACACAAAATTCAGCCCAAGGGCCAATCCCATCTTTCCTTAGTATTTAGAGCATCGAAGACCAGTCTGTGTTCTGGAACTGGTATGATCATGGCAGATTCATTGTAGCATTCATTCTGTGTATTTTAAAATGGGAAATTAGTACAATTCAATCACTGTTTCAGTTCCTGGCTTTCACAGTAGACAGAAGGCAGATTTCATTTTGGATTTTAAATCTAACACATTCAAATACCTCCAGTGTCTCCAGAGAGCAGCACTGTCCAAAAGAGCTTTGTTGTGGTAGAGGTGCTGCTATCCAAACTGATTGATAAAGTTCGGGAAACCTCTTGCCCTTCTGAATCAGCACAGAAGAATAAAATAGCAATTGACCAAGCAAACAATGACAATGAGAGATTTTGAATAGTAGCATTCTAGAGCTGTCCCGTCTGACACATGGCAGCCTCTAGAGCATGGCTTTGTGTGATTCAACTCATTCAAAATGTCCAGAGTAGGTAAATCTACGCAGACAGAAAGTAAACTGGTGATTGTCAGGGGGGAGAAATGATAAGTATCTGTCTATGAGAATGGAGTTTCTTTGAGGTTTGATGAAAATGTTTCAGAACTAGTGCATATAATAAAACTGGGTTGTATAAAAATGAGTTTTATACTTAAGATATGTTTCATGGCATGTGAATTATATGACAATTAAAAGGTGTTTATCTGAAGAAAAAAATGAAGAATTAGAAAAAATTCCAACTTTTGAATCACTAAAAATTTAATCATTTCTCTCTCTGTCTCTCTTTCTCTCTCTCTCTCTCGGTCTGTTGCTTTTCCCAGTTTCTATAGAGGTATACAATTGGAGCTACCAAGAATACGAACAAAACACATCACTAAAAGGAAATTGATAACAGTGACTTAAAAGAGGGATTGGTATGATTTTCAGGCAAGGCTGTGACAAGTGATTGGTCTTGCACATATACTGAAGTTACATGACGCCTCCCTTACTGCTAATAATGTTAGAGCAATTTCCACTCTTGTGTAGCGTGATCTCGTCTACATTCCTACTCAGCACTTCAAGCTGATAAAGGAAATGGCTTTCTAAATTGGTTGTTCCCAGGAAAGAAGCAATTTTGAGAATACATTTTAAAAAACTTCAATGAAGTTTAAAATCAATGCTTTATCTCACCTAAAAGTAAACAAATTCAAAACATTTCATAGTGAAGGCTGAAAGATTTTTAAGAAGCTACATTTTCCTCCATATTAGATTTTTTTATTGTGCTAAATTGCACATGACATAAAATTGACCAGTTTAATAGTTTTAAATACACAGTTAACACATTCATGTTGTTGTGCAGTCTTCTCCGCTATCTGTTTCCAGAACATTTTCATACTCCACAACTGAAACTGCTACTGCTAAGCACTAAGCCCCCAGATCTCATCCCCCTTTTCAATCCTGGCAATCACCAACCTACTTTCTGTTTCTGTGAATTTGACTGCTTTGGTCTCTCATGTAAGTGGGATAATACAGCATTTGCCCTCTCGTAATTGTTTTTTTCTCACTTATCGCAGTGTCTTCAAGTTTCATCTATGTGGAATAGTCTATTGTATAGCTATACCACATTTTAAAAATCCATTTATTCATTGACTGATACTTGGATTGATTCTTTTGACTACTGCAAATAATTCTGCTATGAACACAGGTGTATGTATATTTGTCTGACTCTGGTTTGATTTCTTCCTTGTATATGTTTGCTGAAAGAAAAGGTAATTCTGTGTTTGATTCTTGTAAGGAATTGTCATGCTATTTTCCATACCGGTTGCAACATTTACATTCCCATAAACAGTGCAACAAATACTTCATTTTTTTTAAGTGCTTACTAACCCTTGTTATTTTTGTTTGTTTGTTTGTTTACTGTATTTACATATGGTGGCCATTCCAATGTGTGTGAAAAGATAATCTCACTGTGGTTTTCGCTTTCACTTCCCTGATGATTAGCGATGTTGAGCATCTTCTCGTGAGCTTATTGGCCACTTGTAAATATCCACTGAAGACATGGATATGCAAGTCTTCTGTCTACTTTTTAAAAACTTGGATGTTTCTGTTGTTGAGATTACTCTTTTTTATGTAGTTTGAATATCAATCTCTTGTCAGATGTATGATTTGGAACTATTTTTCCCATTTTGTAGGTTGCCTTTTCACTGTTTCATGCACTAAAGTCTTTCATTTTGATGCAGACCACCTTACTTATTTTCTCTTTTGTTGTTTATACTCCTTACGTCATTTCTAAGAAATCATTATCAAATTCAATGTCCCATCCCTACCTTTCCTTCTAAGAGTTTTATAGTTTTAACTTCTATTTTAAGTCTTTGGTCCATTGTGACTTAATTTTTGTATAAGGTTGTAATACAGTGATTTACATTTTTATTTGTTTGTGAATATCTTGTTTTCTCAGTGTCGTTTGTTGAAAAATTCCTCATCTCAATAAATGATCTGGAAACTCTATGAAGTGTCATTTGACCATATAACTGCAAGGGTGTAGTTCTGGGCTAATCTATTCCCTTGGTCTGTACCATTCCTGTTTCTATGCCAGTACTACACTGTTTTGATTACTGTAGAATTGTAGTAAGTTTTGGAATCAGGAAGTGTGAAGTTTCAAATTTCATGTTTTTTTAGGATTATTTAGACTATTAGGAGTCTCTTGAAATTCCATATGAATTCAAAGTCTGTTCCTGAGTATTAATCTTTTTGATGTTATTGTAAATGGAGTTGTTTTTTAAATTTTGTGTATTGAAATTGTATAGGAGTAATATTGTGTATTGAAAGTATATAGGAGTACAACTTTTTAAATTTGTATCCTGCAACTTTTATGAATCCACTATTAGTTCTAAACAGTGTGTGCGTGTGTGTGTATGTGTATGTGTGTATGTTTGGTGTGAACAGATGTAAAATCTTTAGGGTTTTCTACATATAAGATTATGTTTTCTGTGAAAAGGGAAATTTTATTTCTTTGGCAATCTTTCATTTCTTTTTCTTGCTAATTGCTCTACACAGGATGGCTGATACTATACTTAAAAAATGTGGCAAAAACTGGGGACCTTTGTTTTGTTCCTGATCTTAGAAGAAGAGAGATTTTAGTCTTATGATGTTGGCTGCTAATTTTTCGTATATAGCCTTTATTATTTTAAGGTACTTTTCTTCTATTTCCATTGGGTTTTTTTTTTCTTTTCAATGATGGAATGAATGTTGAATTTTATTATTGCTTTTTCTGCACCAATTGGTTATATTTTTCCCCCTTTCATTCTGTTATTGTGTATTCCAGTGTATTACAGATTTTCAAATGTTGAGCTAAACAGGATCTGGTGCACGTGGTAATCCCACCTACTTGAGAGGCTGAGGTAGGAAGATTGCAAGCTTAAGACTATCCTGAAGACCCTGACTGAAGACCATACCTCAAAATTTAAAAAAAATGAAAAGGACTAGAGATACAGTGGTGGCTCAGTGGTAGTGTGCCCCTTGGTCCAATCCCCAGTACTGTAACAAAATAGCACAAGCAAAAACAAAAACAAAAAATGCTCCATCAACTCACATAAATTTTTGATCTGAGGACTTATGGATAGTAAAGGATGAGTCAATACAATATTTACTGTAATAAATATTTTTGACTACATAAAAAGTCATCCATATTTTAGATGCATCATTTTCTTGCTTTTAACTTTTTCCTTATAAGATTATTCAAAAATTTGATGAAAGTCCACCAATCTAATTTGACATAATTGAAGACATTTTAGAAAGGCATCAGGTGAGTTGCTAATAAAAAACTAGAATGAATTATTTAGAGAAACTACTTACGACTTTGAAGAGGATTCTTGAGATGATTTCAAACTTGTGAAAAAATGTAATTATATAATACTTTAATAGTTGTAGTGATAGGTATGTAATTTTCTCATTCTGGTAGTGTTTTTAGTTCTTGGTATTTTGAAATTTAACTTTCTCTCAAGAAGTGATAAAGCTGAGTTAAGTGATATTCTCAACAGTCCTACAAACTGGGAAAGTAGAATTGTGCCTTTAGAGCAGCACTGTCCAAAATATGTAATGTGAGCACGCATACACATTCACTTTTTGAAGCAGACATATCTTAAATTTACAAAGCGTGATTATATTTAGTACGCTTTTTATAGCCAAATATAACTTGAATATTTTTCAAATATTTGAAATATTATGTCAATATTACTTAAATATGTCAATTAAAATGTTTTCTTTTTCTCTGTAATATTTTTTAATTTTATCTTAAAGGCTTTACTTAACTCAATATTTTTAAAATGCTATTGCCAAATTATTTTTTGTGAAATTGATTTGAGATTTTTTGTGCTAAATCTCTGGAATATAGTATGTATTTTACACTTATAGTAGGCAATTTCTACTAACTAAATTCCGAGTGCTTGGAGGACAACTTTGAAAAGGGGTATAATGCAACTGTAGAGTTCTAGGCTTCTCACCTTTAGAGCAGGAGAATATTTGCATCCATGAAATCACGTTATATAATACCTTCTTTGAAGGGCCTTCAAGTGAGAAAGGGACTGAAGGTTTATCAAAAATGGAAAGATTATTTCACTATTTGTTCAGTATTGGGGGGGCAAGCGTAAAAGTTCAGAATTTTTAGGATTTTTAGGTTTATTCACAATGGTTATCAATGCTTAATTTTTTCTTTCTTTTTAATCAAAAAGTCACTTAGTTTTCAATGTAGCTACCATTCATTTTCTTTTTTTTTTTTTTTTTTTTTTTTTTTTTTTTTTTTTTTTTTTTTTTTTTTGCACCTGGGATTGAACTCACAACCTCGTGCCTGCCTGACAGGCGCATAAGCCGCTGAGCCAAACTCCCGGCCCTGGTTTTTTTGAGGCAGGGTCGCACTGTGTAGCTCAGCCCGGCCTTGTGCTCGCGTTGTAGCCCAAGCCGGCCTCGAACTCACAACGCTCCTCCTACCTCAGCCTCCCGAGTGCTGCGATTAAAGGCGCGCGCTACCAAGCCTGGCTCTACCATTCATTTTCATTTGGTAATACTTGACCCCAAATGAAACACTTTAATTTAATGTTAGTAGATTGTATAAATATCAAAATAATAAAAAAGGCATATAGTAGAAATTTTTTCACTTGTATCTGTTCCTTGTTTTCTCAATCCTAAATCTCCAGTGTGTAGCTATTGTTATTCTTTCTCCTTTCTCCTTCTAACTAATGAAGTATAAACTTCAAGACATTATATTTGCCTAGTTCCTTTCTAATGCTCTGGTTGAGGTTCAAGGCGATGCATTCACAAAAACATATTTTTGAAAGTATTTCAAGAATGAGTTTTTTTTTTTCATGGCACAAGGGATTGAATCTAGGGCCTCATATATGCTAGGCAAGCATGTCACCATTGAATTATATCTTCAACTTGAGATTTTTTTTAATTCAATAGGTTAAGACCATTGTTTCTTTCCATTGCCACTTTCCTACCAATGTAACTACCTCTGAGTTGTGATAGTGTGGTTATATCCAATTTGGGGGTCTAATCAAATGAAAGTTGACTTAGGGATACATTTGATACAGTTGACACATTTAATATATGTGATGAATTATTGGTAGAGATCCTGACATAGAAATAGTTTCCAGAAATAGTCCTATTATTGTATTGTGGTCAATCACCCCTTCTCATGATACACAGGTGTGGGGTCTGAAAGTATTATATCAACTTGTCATAGTTTAAAAAACACTCATGAAACATATATAACAGAGGAGAGATGAAGTTTGAAGTACAAAGAATCAAAAATAGTCTATGGAAAATTAGTTCAAACATCAAACGTAGTATTATAAATGAAAGATTTCATTCTTATTGGCACCTGACCAAGCCTAAAGTTCTTGTCATGAATACACTTGATAACATAGTGCATACAATACAAATAAACAACAGATCTTTTTCTGACAAGAATTGTATGAAATTGTATAAAATAAAATTATGAAGAATTTCTTTATTTGTGGATCAAAAACTAATAGCAGTGTGATAAAGAGTGACGATGTCTAAAAAGTCTAAATTTCATGTATCTCAGTGTACTGAGTTATGTTTCATCATATGTCACACTCTTTTCCCTAACAAAATCTGATGCTCTCTGAGGAAATGACACCTAAAATTGCTACTAATGCAGAGAATGATCAGTCATGTTAGACTAAAGAGTAAGCAACCAAAAAAAGAGCTAAAAGAATAAGCAGGAAAAAAATCAGAAAAGAGTTTTATAGTGATTTGTCACAGGCTATTAACAACACAAACATATTATTCTTCCCTTCTAGAATTTTTGATGCTTGGGAAATTTTTTCACATATGCCAGTTATTTGATGAAATTCTCCATCTTCATACTTGAAAAAATTTTTGGCTATTATCTCCAGTATCTAGAATATATACAGCTCTATTTCTACTGTCTGTTTTTTCTCTTGGTTTTTAGTCATATGGTTCTATTGCTAGGGATGCCTTACGTTTGTTTCCTTTAAATTCCAGGCATCATGTCTGAAAAATTTTAGAAGTGCTAGAGATTTATCTGTTTCTAGAAAAAGTAAACCTTTAATTTGTTAGACAGATCTCATATTGGACTAAGATTGGAAAACTCTTTTAAAAGGGGCCAGAAAGTAAATATTTTAGGTTTTTCAGATCAAGGGGTAATAAAAAAATATAATATACACATCTAGGTAACATAAGAAGATAACTTTTAATGTACTTTATGGATGGAATTCAAAATACAATCATGTTAATTGAGAAATTATTTATCAATTTATGTAAAGGTCTAATAATAAGAGTAGAATTCTTTTTCTGGGCTCACAGTTTGCTTGTGGAATTCAGATTGTATTCCCCATCATTAAAACTGCAAATATTTTATCTTTGCAACCATCTTTCAGATAGATCCTGCTAAATATTAACATAAAACTACAAAATATATCATATTTATCACCTGGAAGGGATTTATAGAATCATGTCTGGTCAGAAAATATATTTGCTTGTTATGGTTTTGTTGTGATTTGTTCCCCAAAGGTACATATGCTAGCAGCTTGGTCCTCCACAAAATAGGTCAGGAGGGTAACAGTCTCAGAAGGGATTCATGCTTAATGCTCATGTTGTGGGAGTGAGTTGCACCCCAGAGGGATGAATGAGTTCTCAGAAGAGTGAGTTGTGATAAAGTATCTCCCTCCCTCCATGTGATGCCCTGCACAATGATATAGCTGGAGACACTCACTAGACACTGGCACCATACTACTTGGACTCTACCAGATTTGTGATCCAAATAAACCTCTTTTTAAATATATTACCCTGAGTCACATACTTTGTTATAGCAACACAAAATGGACTAAGACACCATTGAAAACAAGTATGTTGATTTTGATTTTTCTTATTATTTTAACTTTTACTAGCCTAGGAAATTCACAAAGATCTTGACATTATTTATAATTTAAACAATATTAGTTGTTGTCTTCATGACTTAACCACAGTATAAGTGTCACATGTAAGTGCTGTTTTACCTGGTAAGTTAAGAACAAGTTGATTAAGAAACATCTAGCCTGTAGCAAAGCTATTTCAGAAAAGAAAGTCTCAGATTTCTAAGCTTCCAATTTAAGAAACTAGGAAAAGAAGAGAAAGCTAACAAACTCTTAGCTAGACTAACCAAGAAAAAAGACAGGAATTACAAGAAACCTGGAATAAAAGTGAGACATAACTACTAATCTTACTACAATTTAAACAACTATAAGGAAAATTATACAAAATTTATGTCAATAAATTAAAGATTAGTGAAACAGGAAAAAAATTTTATAAAGAGACACATAGTAAATGCTTGAGACATTGTGAGTTCTGCTGCAATTTCGCCACTCTGCCACAAATTCTGTCTTAGTTACTTTTCACTTGTTGCCAAGACAAAATACGTGACACCCCAAATTAAGGAAGGAAAGGTTTATTTCTTACAGTTTCTTGGGCATTTCAATCCATACTTAGTTGGCTCCAAGGCAGCGTGGTGTGGTGGGGCTGGCAATCATGGCAGCCACAAACAACAAGCATGCTGACAAGGGAGAGAGTGGAAGCACGGAAGCCAGAAAGAGGAAGACCCACCTCCTTTACACTGTATCTCGGCTCCACCCCTAGGCCAGTGTAGCACTCACATCACCAATCCCAGCTCTAGACAACAAACTGAACATAAGTGCTGGACTCAGCCCCTTCAAAAGTATGTGAGGACTTGGGGGTACATAGTGTCACCCAATACAGCCATCATAGTGCAAAAGCAGCCTAGACTGTGAGGGAATGGCTGTGTTCAGTAAAACGTTATTTACAATAAAAGGTGGTAGGCCAATTTGTCCCACAGACTGTACTTTGTGACCCTATTATAAATCAAGGAATATAAGTGAGAGTTCATAAATCCTTGCATTTGCAGTAAATTGAATTTTCAACAGACGTGTCAAGATCAGTGGAGAAAGGACAGTCTTTTCAATAAATAACAATGAGGGCATTAGGTATCTTTATGTAAAAAAGAAATAAACATACTATAAACAAACACGTGAACATGGAATTATATCTCACATTATACTAGGAAATTAGCTGAAGAGGAATTATAACCTTAAAATAACTAAAATGGTGGAACTTGATTAAAAACATCTGAGAGTAAATTTTCATAATTTTGGGTTAGCAAAAATTTGAACAAGACATCAAGAACACAAATCATAAAAGAAAAAAACTGGTAAATTGAAATTCAATTAATTAAAAACATTAACTCAAATGACATGAAGAAAATAAAAAGATAAATTCTAGACTGAGAAATATTTGAAAATCACATATCTGATAAAGGATACATATTCAGAATCTATAAAAAATTCTTGCAACTAAAAGTAAGACTAATAGTTCCACTAAAAATGTATAAAACACATTTTATCAAAGAGAATATATGGATGGCTAATGAGCACATGACAAGCGCTCCACATAATTAGTCACCAGGAGAAAGAAAATTACAGATATAATAAGATGCTAATATACACCTATAATGATGGTTATAATTTCAAAGGCAAAAAAAAAAAAAAAGTGTTGACCAGAATATAGAGAGACTGGAACTCTGCTTTGTTCCAGTGGGAATTAAAATGGTATAGTTACTTTGGAAAACAGTTTGGCAATTTCTTTAAAAGTTAGACATAAATTTACCATGTGATTCTTCTATTTTACTTCCAGGAATCTAATCTAGAGAAATGAAACCATAAATCAACATCAAGAGTTGTACAGGAATACTCATATCAGCATTATTTGTTATAGCTCCACACTGAAAACAACCTAATAATCAATAGTCAAATGGGTAAACAAATTGAAGTATATACAAATAGAATATACAAATACACATATATAAACACAATTAGAATCATGTTCAACATTAAAGTGGAGAAAAAATGAGTGCATATTATGATATGGAAAAACTTCAAAATCAGTGTACATGAAAGAAGCCAATGCAAAGACGACACACTGAATGCTTCTACTTACACGGAATGTCCAGAAAAGGCAACTGCAGGGACAGAAATTTGGTCAGCATTTGCCTAGGGTCAGAAATGAGGATTGATTGAAAATAAACTTGAGGAAAAAGTGAATTGTTTTGATTATACAACTCCATGAATTCACAGAAAATCACTGAGTTATCTCCTTAAGAGTAGGTGAATTTTATAGTATATAATTATACCTCAATGAAATTATTTAAAAATGGGAGTATTGTCACATGGAAGGCATTTGGATGCACAAACTACTGATCTAGTCAACAATTTGACAAGGATCCAACCCATTTCTTTTTCTTCCCAGTCTGCCACCCTGATGGCGCTGTTCTTTTATCTTCATGCTACTTTCTTCTTGATCTAGATTGCCACTAATTGAGGTATTATCTTTAGAGGCAAACCAGAAAAAAAGGAGAGAGTAGGAGGAGCCAGGAAGACAAGCTTTCCCATAGACCCTAAGGAGGCTTCAACTTTTATTTTGTTTTATTTTATTTTATTTTATTTTTGCGGCACCGGGGATTGAACTTACAACCACGCGCCTGCCAAACAGGTGCTTAAGCTGCTGAGCCAAACTCCCAGCCCTGGTTTTTTTGAGGCAGGGTCGCACTGTGTAGCTCAGGCCGACCTTGCGCTCACGTTGCAGCCCAAGCTGGCCTCAAACTCACAATGCTCCACCTACCTCAGCGTCCCGAGTGCTGGGATTAAAGGCATGCGCCACCACGCCCGGCTTCAACTTATATTTTAGAAGGCCTATTAAACATGGAATTTTCCAGCCTTCCAGGGAAAGTGATGATTTATTTTTATAGCTTCTTTTTGGGAAGACCAGGAAGAATGGCTGGAAATGGGTACTGGGATATCAGGCCTAGAGTTTCTGGCACTGTTTTCCTCTGAAGAATTATCAGCCTTAAATAATGAGTTGTTATATGAAATGAGGTCAAACTACATGTGGGAATAATTTATGGAGAAAGGGTATCACTGGTATTTGATTCATTCTAAAGACATAAAAATATGTTTCTTCTTATAATCACATTGCTTCAATTGTTATTAACATTTTCCTCATAGAAAAATGCAGATTAAGTGTCACAATAATGGAAATAGCCTCAAGATAAATATTAGAGTAGCTGCAATTCTCATTCTTAAAATGGTTTTTTTTTTTGTTTTGTTTTGTTTTTGGTAAGAGAGCATATTTAGACAGTTGATCAAAATAGTTGGCAAAAGGACAGAAAAAAAGAAACAAATACTGCTTTATTTCAGTGGACCAAGCCCAGGCCAACCTCATACCTCTGCAAATCTTTTATGAAAAAGGTGTCAAATGTTATAGGTGTTTTTTTTTAACTCTAAATATCCAACTAAATTTGATCTCCCACTCTTAGTGGAGGGGCTCACTGGGCTCATTGGAGCCTATTAGCATATCTCTTTTCAGTCCCAAATTCAATACTATCCACACTGGTAACTTGAAATCAACTACTGGGGGAGTGTGCATACTACAGGAATTGGCAAGTGCTACAAATCACTCATTCCCATCCCCCCGCCCCGCCCCAGCGAATAAAAGTGTGCTACCATACTTCTGCCCACTTGTATCAGTTTCCAGAGTTGACTACATCTTACATCATACAACCAGAAACAAATTCTCCCCTCCCATACTTAACCATGAGCTCCCCAAATGGATTTATTTGCTTTTATTTTCAAAGGTCATTCTTAAACCTAACTTAATTTTAATACCACTAACAAAATCAAGGTAGCCACTAGTGATTTTATAGCATGGAAATATTCAGCCATGATGTGTAATTTAGTATGGGAGATGGAGGCAAACTTAAGTTCCATGACCAAGTAGGGTCTTTTTTTGTTTGTTTGTTCGCATGTTTGTTTTGCTAGAAGATCTTTCAGCATTAAATTGCCATAAGCATCAATGAAGCTCAATGCCATAGGAAAAAGTATGGTCTTCCACTAGTAGCTGAAGTTTAGAGCAAAAATTGTGTCTACAGCTCTGGTTTCTATTGACTATGAGGGATTTTCATCACCCGCATATCACCAAAAATTATGACAAGGTCTAAGCATTGCAGAGGAATTGCTACATCACTGCTATCCCACTATCCCAAATGTTAGCTGTTGTCTTTGAGACTAAGTGCCCTTAGGATTGATTGTACCAAGGGCAGAAGTAGGTTAACAGGCCTCTGGAAAGATTAAGATGTGATTAATTGATCTTTGTTGTATGCTAATACTTAGATTGTGTGGGAACCATAAATAATACTATAGCCCAGTATCAAAGAGCTAGGGGCTAGACCAAATAGGCAGGAACTTTTCATCCCTAATAAATCAGGACAGATTCAAATGCTAAAAGCCAGCTATGCCTAGAAGTTATCACTGAAAAATAGTCATTTCCTAAAGAAGTCTTGATACTAGTATGAAAGTTATCTACCACAAGTAATTTACAAGCCTAAACACAGAAACCAAATAAATGAAATTAAAAAATAGAAAACGAGAAAGCATGAAAGCAAGATGCAACCCATAGCTCCCAAATCACTCAACAAAAATTGAGGTGGAAGCAATAAAAAACCCAGTATGTTACACTGATCCTCAGGTCTGTTTTGTTTTGTTTTGTTTGTTTTTGTTTTTGTTTTCCCACTACCATGCAGATTTTGTCACAGTAGCTTTGTAGTATAATTTCAGGACAGGGATTGCGATGTCCCCTGGCTTACCTTTGTTGCCCAGGATTGCTTTTGCTATTCTAGGTCTCTTCTGACTTCAAATGAATTTTCAGAATGTTTTCTCTAGTTCTGTGAGGTATGTTAATGGCTGAGATTTCATTAAATCTGTGTAAAATTTTTGGGAGTAGGACCATTTTCACTATGTTGGTTCTTCCTATCCATGAACAGGTGATACCTTTCCGTTTTATGGTATCCTCTTCAATATCTTTTTTCAGAGTACTACAGTTTTCAATGTATAGATCTTTTGCTCTCTTTGTTAAATTGATTTCTAAGTATTTTATTTTTTTGGATGCTATTTTAAAGGGTGTGGCTTCCCTAATTTTTGTTTCTGTGAGTTTGTTTCTTATGTATAGGAATGCTATTAATTTTTGAGTGTTGACTTTGTATCCAGCTATACTACTGAATTTGGTTATTAAATCTACAAGTCTTTTTTGGTGGAGTTTTTGTGGTCATCTCTGTAGAGTATCATGTCATCAGCAAATAGTGATAATTTAATTTCTTCCTTCCCTATCCTTATTCTTTCTATTTCTTGCTTTTGTCTTATTGCTCTGGCTAATGCTTCCAGAACTATATTGAATAGGAGTGGTGATAATGGGCATCCTTATGTTGTTCCTGATTTTAGAGTGAAGGCTTTCAGTTTTTGACCATTTAGTATGATGTTGGCAGTTGGTTTGCCATAGATGGTGTTTATCAGATTGAGGTAGAGACCATCTATTCCAATTTTCTGTTGGTATTTTATCATGAATGAGTGTTGGACTTTGTCAAATGCTTTTTCTGCATCTATTGAGATGATCATGTGATTTTTGTCTTTGACTCTGTTGATATGGTCTATTACATTTACTGATTTGCATACATTGTGCCATCACTGAATCCCTGGGATGAATCCTCCTTTGTCATGTTGTGTAATCTTGCTGATTTGCTGCATTCTGTTCACCAGTATCTTGTTGAGGATTTTTGCATCCATGTTCATTAGGGAAATTGGCCTGTAGTTTTCTTTTTTAATTGGGTTCTTCTCTGGTTTTCAATCAGGGTAATACTTGCTTCCAGGAGTGATTCTGGAAGTACTGCTTTCCTTTAATTTTCCTCAAAGAGTTTTAGCATTAGTGGCATTAGTTCTTTAAATTTCTTGTAGAATTCAATGATGAATCAGTCAGGGCCTGGGCTTTTTAGCTGTTGTTGTTGGTAAGTTTTAAGTGCATTTTCAATTTCATTAGCTGATTTGGGGTTATTTAGATTTTTTATATCTTCTTGATTTAGTTTTGATAATTTGATTGTGTCTAGGAATGTGTCCATTTTTCCTGTGTTTTCCATTTTATTAGTTCTCATAGTAGATATTGATAATCTTCTGGATTTCTGTAGTATCTGTAGTGATTTCCTCTTTTTTTTTCCTAATTCCTTGAATTTGTGTTTTCTCTTTCCTCTTTTTGATGAGATTGGCTAATGGTTTATCAATTTTATTTGTTTTTTCAAAGAATCAACTTTCTGATTCATGGGTTCTTTGTATTGTTTTCTTAGTCTTGATTGCATTAATTTCTGCTCTTATCATTATAATTTCTTCCTTTGTATGAGTTTTGGGGTTGATTTGTTCATCTTTTTCTGGAAGTTTGAGGTTCAACATTAGGTTACTTCTGTTTTCCTAATGTGAGAGTTCATTGCTATAAACTTCCCTTGTAGGACTGCTTTCATTGTGTCCCATAAGTTTTGGTATGTTGTATCAGCATTATCATTTAATTGTGTATACCCTTTAATTTCATCTTTGATTTCCCCTGTGACCCATTGGTTTCTCAGAAGGGTGTGCATTAATTTCCACTTATTTCCACAGTTTTTGTGCCTTCTTTTGTTGTTGATTTCCAGTTTCATTGCACTATGGTCAGATACCATGCGTGCGATGATTCCAATTCCTCTACATTTACTTAGCATGTTTTGTGGGTTAATATGTGGTCTTTTTTGGAGAATATCCCAAGTGCAGCTATGAAGAATGTATCTTCTGGTATTTTGGGTAGAACACTCTGCAGATATCTACCAAGTTTGTTTGTTCACAGGTTTTGTCTAGTTCTGATATTGCCTTTTTGATTTTCTTAAATCTAGTTGATATATCTATTTGTGAGAGTGGGGTATTAACATCTCCTACTACAGTTGCATTATTGCTTATTTTGTTTTTCATTTCTGTTAATATCTTTTTTATTAGTTGGGTGCACCAGTGTTTGGTGCATATATATTTACAATTGTTATCTCTTCTCAGAATTTTCCCTTAACAAATATGTAGAGATCTTGTCTCTTTTGATCAGTTTTGGCTTAAAGTACACATTGTCTGCAAATAGAATAGCTACCTTTGTTTTTTTTTTTTTTCCTGGGTTTCTGTGGCATGGAGAATTGTTTTCCATTCTTTGACTTTTAGTCTATGAATTTTTTTGGGTTAAATGTGTTTCTTGAATGCAGCATATCATGGGCTCTTGTTTCTTGATCATTCTTCCAGTCTGTTTCATTTGACTGGTGAGTTGAGCGCATTTACATTGATAGTTATAACTGTTATATATTGGTTAATCTTTTTCATGTTATTTTCCTGTTGTTGGTTACCTGTCTTTCCCCTCTGTTTAATTACTTGCCTTGTCTGGCAGCTTTCTTTCTGTTGGTGTTCTTGTGTTTGTGGTCTTTGTTATCTCTTTGTAATACAACCTTCAGAGCATTCTGAAGGATTGATTTGGTGGTCATAAATTTCTTCAGTTGCTCTTTATCATGGAAATATCTTATTTCTCCATCGATTTTGAAAGACAGTTTTGCAGGGCACATGAATCTGGGTTGAAGATTGTTTTCTTTTAGGGTTTGAAATACCTCACTGCAAGCTCTGAGGGTTTGTGTTGAGAAGTCTGCTGTGATTGTGATGCGATTTCTTTTATAGGTGATTTTTTTTCTAACTGCTTTTAATATTTTGTCTTTGTGTTGAATTTCTGGAATCTTTATTATATGCCTTGGTGTCGATTTATTTTGTTTATGGCTATTTGGAGTTCTATATGCATCATTTATTTGTATGTCAAATTCTTTATCCATATTTGGGAAGTTTTCTGCCATTATTTCTGGGAAGAGGTTTTTTTTAAGGCTTTTGTGCTGTTTCCAGGTTTCTCACTGATTCCAGTCAATCTTACATTGTCCTTCTTTGCTTTGTATTATAGCTGTTGGATTGATTTTTTTATGGCTCCTATTATTATTATTTGTGTGTGTGTGTGTGTGTGTGGCACCGGGGATTGAACTCACAACCTCAAGCCTGCCAGACAGGCACTTAAGCCACTGAACCAAACTCCCACTCGTAGTTTTTTGAGGCAAGGTTTCACTATGTAGCTCAAGCCTTATGCTCACATTGTAGCCCAAGCCAGCCTTGAACTCACAATGCTCCTCCTACCTCAGCTTCCCAAGTGCTGGGATTAAAGGCGTGCACCACCACGCCTGGCTCTCTCTTATTATTTTTAAGATCTCTTTCTTTTCCCAGTCACTAGATATGATCATGTCTTCTAGACTTGATATTCTATTCTTGCCTTCATTCAATCTGTTGCATATATTTTCAGTAGAGTTTTTAATCCCCTGGATTTTGGTTTAGCTCTGTTTTATTGATTCTATTTGTTTTTCTATGTTGGGCATTCATGGTTTCCATCATTTTCCTGAACTGCTGTATAAATATTTTTTTAACCTGTGTCTGCTTCGATATCTTTCATTTTGATCATCATGTCTTTTTGCACAGTAGAAATTATTTTTTCTATGACCCCCTCCATTTGCTTTTTCACTTCTGCCACTATCATTTCAGAGAGTTCCAGTGGTGGTTGGCTTCCGGTTTCCTCTATCTCTTTGTGCTTTGGATTTGTCCTGGTGGGCTGGGCATTTGGGGTTGCATTTTGCATCTTCATCTTGTCATTTTCTATTTTTATTTTACTTTGTTCTCTGTGTTGATGCTTGTAGATTTCTTATGTTCGATAGCTTTATCTTCGATGTCCTACAAAATGTCTGTTCCTTGGGATGTCTTCTAGATGTAGATGGTTCTTGATCTTTAAGTCAGTCCCAAGGCCCTACCTCCCCAATATATTAAGAAAGTGAAGTTGCTATCTATTTGACTAAGGGCCATTCCTTTGGTACTTGACTATGGTTATGGTTATGATCCCTTACAATCACAGTGTTGTCATGTGGAGGAGAAAACTGATTGTAACAGGTATAATATCTTGGTTGAAGTAATACATTTAGCAATAACAATAAACTCAAGCACAGCCTGGCTAATGACAAACTGTGGTAATTATTAGTCTGATATCTTTAGCCACAGGAGCAAGTTCTACAGTTATATAATGTAACCCAACATACACCAGGAACTTGTATGCAATGATTTTCCACTTCATAGAATGATTTTATCCTATTGTGTGAGAGGTTTAAGAGGGAATGGGGTAGGTAGAAGAAACGAATGAGGTTAAATATAGTTGAGGTAAGATTGCAGAGCTCCCAAATTTAAAGACTCAATCCAAAAATGGGCATCTGAAGTTAATAGATTTCTCAGATGAAGTATGAAGAGTAAATAAATACATGAAAAATGTTCAGCATCACTGGTCATTCAAGAAATGGAAATTAAAACAACACTGAGATTCCATCTCACTCCGGAGAAAATGACTGTCATCAAAAAGTCAACAAATAACAAATGCTGACAAGGCTGTGTGGATAAATGAAACTTTCTCCATTGCTGTTGGGAGTGTAAAACCGGTATAACCACTGTGGAAATCAGGATGGACATTCCTCAAAAAACTGAAACTAGAGGTTCCATTTGACCCAGCCATTCTCCTTCTAGGTTTCTTCCTAAATGAGTTAAAAGGATCATACCACAGTGAAATATGTATACCCACATTTATAGCCACACAATTTATAACAGCTAAATTTTAGAAACAGCCTATATGCCCATCAAAAGATGAATGGATAAAGAAAACATTATATTTGTAAACAATGGAGTACTATTCTGCCATAAAGATAAACTTGAATCATTTGTAGAAAAATGGATGTACTTCAGGACCATAATCTTAAATGAAATAAATCAGACACACAAGTTTAAATATTGTATTGTTTCTCTTGTGTGAGAAACCTGAAGGGTACATAAGGAGCATAATGAAGATAGCTGTTGGGTAGAAGGAAGAACATGCTCAAATGGGAAGGGGATTAAGGGAAGAGGAGGGGAAGGGAAAGAAGAATAAAGGAAAAAAAGAGAATGGAAGGAAAAAAATGGAAACAAAGCTTGTGTGGATGGGGGGAGGAAGAAGGGCTGAAAGGAGGGGAGGGGAATAGCAAAAAAGGAACGAAGATATATTATATGTGAGTACACATTCCCTGTGATGAATGTGATCAATACGTACAACAAATATGTTCTAACAAAAAACAAAGTTAAACAAAAAAAAACAAAACAAAAAAAAAAAAAAAAAAAAAAAAAAAAAAAAAAAAAAAAAAAAAAAAAAAAAAAAAAAGGAAAAAGAATGACACAGAGGCTGAGTCCCAGGATGCAATCTGCTACAGACATGCAACTCAATATAAACTTCTGCCAAATAGGTCCAGACTAAAAGTTCACTGTCTTTTTCAAATGTGACATTTAAGGAAGTACTTTTAATAAAGATAATCAGTGAGCCAGTAAATCCTGGATTCACCTATCATATCTTCTATGCCTCTGACAAGATTCTATTTTCTGGGTAGAATCAATCATAGGAGTGATATTATTTGTTTAAGAAATGATATATATCTGGTTTTTAAAGACTAAAAATCACACAAAAAATGACTAATTCATCCTACAAAAATGAATGCCTTTATAAGCCCTGCATTGGTTCCTGCTTGAACATTTTTATAGGTGGTGAATTTAAGATCTCACAAAAATATCAATTTTATTGCTATGCAGGATTAAGTCCTTCCTTGTGTTAAATTAATTCTTCTCTATCTAATTTACCACTCTTTGGTCCTAGGAATCAAATGACATCCTACTTCCCTCCCCTAAATCTTCTACAGCAATGCAATAATCAAACATTCTTCCACAATGACTCTCATATTTTTTAAATGCTTCCTTTTTTTTCTTTCATTTTTGGGTACTGAACCCTCAGCTTTGTGCATGCTAGGCAAACACTCAACCACTGAGATACATCCCCAGCCCAGTGATATGGGTAAAAACCCTTTTCATATTCATTCTAGTTGCACTTGTTTGGATGTTCTGTGTTTGTCAATATGTTCTTATTCAGTACAGAATGCAACAGAACACAGAGGTCGTGATTTGACCAAGAACTAATCCTGTACGTGGTATGGAGTCTATCAGCTAATGTCAGTGACAGCTAAGTTATATTCTTAGCTCTACTAGCTAACATTCCTCCTGTCTCATCAAATGAGATTGTATTAAATCATGTTCTCCCTATGTTTCACTTATGTTGTCAGATTATGAAACTCCACGGGAGGACTTTATAATTATCCCAAATGATTTTTATTCTCTTAGATCTGATTCAGTGTTTTAGACAGGAAAATTTGGAATGAGCCATTTTGTCATCTAAGTAATTAGCTATTTTTCTAGCTTCATAACATTTAAAAATTTAGTAAAATGCTTTTTTTGCTTATGTAAGTCATAGACAAATGTTTTTAAAATATGGCCAAAGGAAAGAGCCTTAACTTCTCAGTGAATGGGGCCCGATCTGGTTATTTCTAACAATTAACCCACCCCTCCATTCCACCAATGCAATCCAATCAACCTATGCAAATATCATGCATAAACATGTTCCTGACAAACCCATACCAACTTCTTTGGCTTCTATGGTTACTTTTTGCTTTTTCTGTTTAAGGCAATTACACAAATAGCAAATGAATTCTCATTGTAAAAGTACATGAAATACAGAAGTAAAAAGACTGAATGTTCCCTCTTCACTTCTCTTGCCTAATCTTATGCTCTTGCCCAGAGGGAGCCATTATGAAATGAATGTTTCTCCTTCTAGATGCTTTCTTAGACATTTACACATATCTTAATAACATATGGTACGTATTCCTTCTTTAAAAATGTATATTGAATGTTGGTCCCAATTGCTTCACTGAATAAGATACTCAAGGCTCTTCAATGGCATCAAAATAGTCCTCAATTTACCTTATTATTCCCTTATTTATGGACATGTAGGTTAGTCTCAAATTTTTACAATTATGAACAGTGCTGCTGTAAGCACCCTTTTGTGTGTCTTCGAGTGAATGAAAAATAATTCATGTAGTGCAGCTAGAAATAGAGTTGCTACATTAAAAGGCATGCACATTTTAAAATTCTAATTTTTAAAAAATTTGTATTTCAAGGGTATGGTAATATTCTACAGTTTAGTTATGCAAAGGATGGTCCTTTCACAGAGTTAATGTCACTCCAAACTTACTAAAAATGTGGATTCTCAGGCTCCATCCAGATCCACTGAATGAGACTTTGTCCTTTCACTAGATTCCCCAGTGACTCATATGCTCATCAAATTTTGATAAACTCTGTTTTATATGTTCTTGTTTCATCCAAACAAGATACTATGAATCCTTCAAATTTTTGTCCATTCCCCTTTATTTTCCCCTTTATTTAAAATCTATTAATCTAATAATATTTTTTACAACTTTTTTTCGGGGATCTTTAAATGCAAGGATTGATATTTCACAGAATCTACCCTTTATGAATATGAAAACACTTTTTTTCCTTCTCTAATCTTCTGGTATGCCTTTCATTCCCCCAGATTCCTTTAAGATAACTGACAATTGTATTTGACAAATCCATCTGCTGGTTCCTTCTGTTTTCTGGGACATAACTTATCTGGGTTGGGAGAGCTAACTTTATGTAGGACAGACATACAGGCAAGTCCACAGACCATTTGGAGAATACTCAGGAGCCCCTAGAATTATATGTGTCACCTTTGAGAATGACAGCTTCAGGGAAGTCTGTAGCAAGTGATCATGTAAGGTCTGCTTTAATTTTGTTGCTTGACTCTTTAGTTGAGTTTGGTTCCTCGGTCTCCTACCTCGTACTAAGTCTCAAGGCAATGTAATCTCTCTCATTCCTGCGTCGGAGGAGGCAGGAAGAGTTGCACTACACAGAGTGATAAGCAGAGTAGAGTTTTCCTGGATTATTGCTCAATGTGACTATGTGTTTGGACTTTGGAGGTGACCTTTGACCTTTGTGCTGCTAATAAATGTTTATTGAGTGCCTGCTACATACCAGATACTGTCCTCAAAGCATACCTCTAAAACAGACATCATTACCAGTTGTTTTCCAGAATGGGAATTTGGAGATTGAGTAAATAAACTGACTTGACTCTTAAATGCTAATGTATGCCCTTACAGGTGACAAAGAGAACAATCAAGAAAATTAGGAAGAACTCAGCAGGATAGAGGAGTTCTCATGCAAAGCATCTCGTTGCTATTAGGTAAAGAGTTTTACAAAAATATTTCCACTTATGGTTGTTAAATATACAACTAAGACAAAATTGCTTTATTATTAAAGATTTATAGCATTCTTTGGTCTATTTCTTATATGGATGCTGTGTTTCCTGGGGCACTTAAAGATCAGAGTTGATCCTAATTCCTATTTCTAGATTTTTTGACGGAGTAAAACGAAGAGAAAAATAAATCACAATTCTCCACCCTAGTGAAGAAATTGCTGTGCATGCAAGGGATTCTGTGGTACACCATTAACTTTAGCAACATTTCATGGTCCCCCTTTAGTCTCTCTCCTCTGTGTCCCTTAGCAATAGGTTCTGTAAAGCCGAAGTTGTTTATAAAATTCTGTCCTTTTATTTCTGGTCTTCCTTCTGCTTCTGATAGTCAACTATCACAAAGACGACATAAACATTCCCACTTATCTGGAGGATGTGCTGACTGAAGTTTTAAAAGAAGTCACAAAAGGAAGTCAACTTCAATGAAGAAAGCCTATTTCTTTGTCGGGTATTTTTGGGTTGACTGGGCACTATATTGTGTACAAGACCTTAGTAACTGCTGATGGGGAAGTGTCACACTCATTCACAGAGAGACTTTTTAGAAGTTAGAGAGCTTAATTTTTCAAATAGCCATTTTACTGTCAGCATTAATTTATGCTAGGGAATTAGGGTTAACATTAACTGTTGCTAAACAATTGAAAGGTATTATGCAAGGCAGTGTTCCTTAGAAGGTTATCGTATATCTTGAATTTGGGCTCCATTACAATAGCGATTTCTCTTTTTTAATATTAAAAAATCTCAATTTCTATGTAAATACTCATTAACCACACTCTACTGAGTCAATTTGCTTAGAAATTATGAGATGCAAAAAAAAGAAAAGAAAAAGAAAGATGATGATAATGCAAGTATATAGTAAAAATGTACCTCATCTCCCACAAAAATAAAAGAAATGAAGGAAAAACTATTCCATTAAGGTTTTGGCACCTATTTGATAAATCCTTCTGACATAAGTCCCCAGATCTGATGAAATTATGAAAAAAAAATTTAATTGTGAGTTATGAGATAGGGAGGCTGGGGGAAATAACTGTATTTCCATAATCTGTTCTTGGGAAACAGATCCTAGAGTATTTCTGCAAATGCCAAATGATATAAAGGCCTTGGTGATCTTAAAAATTCTTGCACTGGAATATATTGCATTTAAATTGTTAAAGAGAATTTCATAAAGAGTCAAAATAAGGAATTTTACACACATCTAAAATGAGTGTTAAGGAGTTTAAGTTATTAGTTAATAAGAGAAGCAACAAAATTTTATAGCTGATTCCAAGGAAAATTTTAAATGAGGAGGCCATGAAATAAATTCACACACACACACACACAAATTGCAAAACTGACTGTTCCTGCAGGACAAGGGAGAGAAATCAGTTGTCTCTCCACCATACAGAATTTATTTGCAGGGCATTAACAAAAAATTGTTTTGTCTTGCATCTGTTACCTACAAACTCTAAAACTGTAAAATAGCTCAAAAACAATGAAAGGCACAGACCCTTTAGGCCCAGATAATCAAGAAGGATGTATACCAAGTGGAATACGGTGGCTCCTTTAAGATATCTTGTAGTTTTTTGGTGCATTTCAGGCAATTAGCAAGCTTTTTCCTATGTAGATGAAATAAAACCAAGGCAAAACCAAAGCACTTTCTTGAATTGTTTCTATGATTGTCTCAAGTTCTCCATTTGTATAACTGATAGATATGTTGCTTTATCAGATTAAATTTCATCCCAAACAGTACACATTCATTTGGATGGCGAAGGTTCGCTTTATTTGCAGGAGCAGAAGAACACAGTGGGCATGACAGTTCAAGTCTCCTCTTGTTACGTGTATCACATGTGGTGGTATGGTGAGATCACATCCGAAGGGAAGTAGGTTAGAGGGGGCATCAGAGGGAAGGGGGAAAGGAGATTTCTTCCGTATTCTCAGTGGGCGTGGCCTAGGGATTGTCAAAGAACATTTCAAGAACACTTCAAAGATTTTCAACGTTTCCGGAAATTCGTTTGTAAATTCTTCCAAACCTAATATTCTAGGATACTGTTACTTTTTCTTTTATCAGATCATCAAATTAATTTGTGTCTATCCATAAGAGGCCATAAATTTTCTCATGATTTTTTCTCTTTAGCTTGCCTGAGCCAAGAGTTGCCTATTCGTATCACTCAACGTTCACTCTTCATTCTCTGTTGCTTTTCATCCTGAAGTTCAAATTCCCTTCCTACCACTACTAACAAAAACAGAAAAGAAATTGTTTAAATGTAGCTCTCATGCATGTATCAAAGCTATTTTCCTCAAGGTGATTCATCTCCTCAGACTTTCAGAAATGTGCAAACATTTATGCCATCAGTAATACACCAGCAAAGCTTTGGCTGTACCAAAGGTCAGGAATAAAATTAGAGCAGTGAACTAATTAGCATTGAATGTGCTAAAGGGAACAGGTAGTTATGTTTCATATTTACCACTTGGGAATGGGAGGGTGAGGTCAGATTTAAAACCCAAAGCACTGACAATGTTCTCCTCATGGCTTTTGAGATTCAAACAGTGTTACCACCAGCAGCCTACAGCATCATCCTTAAGAAATATGAAAACTGGCACCAGGAAACCATTCTGCATCTGGGAAAAATAATCGAATGCATTTTGGCATTTGAGCTTTTCAGAGTCACAAAAACTGCTTCTCTTCTGACTGAGGAGCTATAATTATAACTCTGATAAAAGGATTCCTTGAAGCAGATTCTTCTTTTAAAAGGCCTTGATTAGATTGTGCTTACCTTTAACTTAAAAAATAGGCAGCCCACTGAAGCAGTGTTCAAAATTGCATTACTGTCTGGCTGTACTGTTTTTCTGCAGGATTTAAAAGCCAAAACTCTTCAGCTGTCACCTTCACTCCCTCAATCTGTCTGACTTCACATTTCAGGGAAATGGATCACATTTTCAGGAGAATTTACTCTGTATACCTTTCAAATAATGTTGGAGAATGTTGTTGGAATGGCCATGGTAGCATGGTATGAAAGTAGCTCTCTTGACGCCTTTTGCCATCTATTTTTATCTTGACTTTCTCAGTTTTTTTCATATGTTAATGATGGCTATTAAAAGCATTTTTCATTTCTTATGCCTAGCAGCTAATCTACTTTAGGAATAGACAATTGTTCTGCTACAGTAACAAGAAATTGAACCCCACCAAGGGTCTGCATGGAGTCTTGGGCCCAAAAAGCTTGGAGCTGAATTCTAGCTCTGTTTTTTACTAGTCATGTGACCCAAGACAAGTCACTTCATCTCTCTATTCTCAGTTTCCTCATCTGGAAAACAGAGGTAATATCAGGACCGACCTCAGTCCACTATTACAGAGATCAATTTTATAAAGAGCTCTTTTTATAAAGTGCTTAGAATACAGCTTGGGTCATATAAATATATTTCGAATTAAGTAATTCAAATAATTTCTTTTCATTGTAAAGATTAGAACAAAAAGCTAAGCATCCATTAGTAGCAGGCCAGTTCAATCAAGTATAGTACATTTATACAGGAATATATAATGTAAATATTAAAAAGAACGGAACAAGTTCTCTGTCTAATATAAAAAGATCTCCAAAAAAAAAAGACCACACATAAATGTACATGTGTACATTAAAAACTAAGGCCTGGAAGAACTTGCAGGTAACTATTATCCACAATTGTTTCTGAGAGGCACAAAGAGAGATGAGAATTAGAGAAGCATCCTTTGTATTGCACACTCTTCTAAAAAACATAATCGGCTTTCAGTTGTTATCACCGTTTCAATAAAATCCAGTTAACTGTCACTTTAATAGGAGAAAAAAGGATAACTGAAAAGATGAAGGATGTGTGCTTTGTTCTGCCAGCTGAAAGAATAAAGATAAATGTAAGAGATTCTTGAAGTGGTTTGTTGTTTTCTTCTTGCATTAAACACAACCTTAGTGTGTTCTTTGGAACTGAAAGGCAGCACTCATGACATGGTCTGGGGTTAGGATACCATCAATAACACTTTGTTACTTATAGGAATGAAACTGAGTATGTTTTGCCCTGCCTACCCACAGTGAAGGAGTGGCTCTTTTCATTTTCCAGGGAGTAGATCCATAGACAACGAGAATTAGAACAGTGGAAACAGAAAATGAGTTGCATCAAAGAAACATAGAGCACTGTTCTTTATAAACACATAGACAAATTACCTTAAGTATTTTTCCTGTAAGTTTACTACAATACACCTAATTGACATTATTATTTACTCCCTAGAGTTAAGATGTAGACCTATGGACAGGGATTATAGTAGGGAGGAAATCATTATGTATAGGAGGTTGAAATTTAAAAAACTGAGGTGGTTGAGGGTTAAGTAGCTACAGCAGTGGACTCAGAGTTGGCAACCAACACCGAAAAAGACATTTACCTGGTTGAAATGTGGTTTGTATGCTGGTTCCGTCACTCGCTATTTGTGCACCTTGGGAGTTCGTTCTCATCTCTGAACCTCATCTTCCTACTCTCCAAAATGAAGATAATAGTTGCATGTATTACAATCCATAAACAATTTGTTTTGCTACATGTACTATTCAGGCAGAATATATATATATATATATTCAGAATCTAGAACAGCACCAGAAATATAATAGGTCATCAATAAATTCTCGATAAAAATGAATCAAATGAGGCAATATAAAGCTCCCTGGATTTAGGTGCATCTTAGTCACTTTCCTGACACTGAGATGCAGAACAGACACCCATAATTTAAAGGACGAAAGGTTTATTGTGGTTCAAGTTTCAGTCCATGGTCAGCTGGCTCTAAGGCAGAAACAGGATGGCAGAGGAGCATAGTGGAGGAAAATGTGCTTGCCCCAGGGCAGCCAGGCAGCAGAGGGACAAGGGAGGAGCTAGGGACAGGAACGCACCCTTTCGGGTCACGCCCCTAACAGTCCTCCTAATAGTAAGTCCGCTATAGCGCCCCCATGACCCAGTCGCCTTCCAAACACATGAGATATTTGAGGGACATTTTAGATCTAAATTGAATGAAGGAGGAAGCCTCTTCTTTGGTAAGTTTATTGTATATTCTTCATGAAGATAGAGGATTATGTGATGGCAAGGATAAGCGACTGCGTTAGTGACTATAAAGGATGGATTAGTGGATCAGTATCAGTCTGGCAGTGGGTTTTGAGACTTACCATGGGACTCTTGTCCTTTTTATCTACTATATATTTTTGTCATCAGTTTGGGTAAAAGTGTAATCAGTGTGGTTCATCAGATATTTTCGTAACACCCAGCTAAAAGAAAAGACATGCTGTAAGAAAGAATTAGAAGATTTTTGATTCCCTAACATGAAGGACAGGATTAAATAGGATAAAATTTAACAGGAAAAATTTCAAGTCTTGCATTTGAGTCTGAAATATCCTCAATTATATAATCATGGTGGAGGAGATGTTGTCAATTATTCAATATATACCAATTTCAAAGATGGTTTGTATGAGTTGGACCTTGCAACACTAAGTTTCATTAATGGAAGCTTGGTATCAACTCAAGTTAGGGCCTTCACTCAACATTTCTGAAAGGTGGTACTCTATTGTCAAAGTCCTGGTTCAAACCAATGTGCAAAAATTAATTTGAGTTTAGAGATGCTTGACTGATTAAGATCATGAACTAAGATAGGGAAAATTTAACTGGGGGGGAATATGTATGGATGAGATGCTGCTTGGTTGTCATGTGGCAAAGAAATTAGATTTGATTTGAAAGGTATCAACAGATCAACTATAATTAATGGAGAGAATTAACAGAGAGACAGATTTCATATGGGAAAAAGCTGGGATGAAATATAGTGGGTTTTTATCGGAAAAATAACGAATGTCCTTTTAAAAATCACAATACAAAGATGGTGAGATGCAAACATTGTTAATATTTTGAAAACTCACCATCTGTTAAAACTCAAGCATGCTAGTGCATTGTGGAAAAATAATTTTGAGTTAACAGTTTACTTAATTTGGCGGATACCCATCAAGAGGTTGATTCTAGTTCCACTCCAAAGTTACAGACAGGATGACTCTCAGATTAAATAGCATTTCAGGTCCCTTTCAAATTTGAAAGCCTATTACTTTATACGCACAAAAGCATCATCTGCATTGTGATCACAATCCAGTTGCTGACCTTGGCTCTTAGCCTCCCATAAGTGTGTGAGTGCTAGCGTGATTCTTTGACTCTGACCAGGCTCCATCCATAGCTGGTTAACGGAAGTAGAGAGCTGATGCAGTTGCTAAGCAACACAGATTCAGATAAATACACCTTCCTTTTCTCAGGTACCAAATAAGTAAACAACATTCTTTCGACTATGACTTAATCTTGCCCTGTGGGTTCACCTATGAAAATGAATGAAAACTCAAGGCAGAAATTTAGGTAATTTAGGGCAAATTTTTCTGTGGATAAATAACCTCATCTTTTAAAAGCCTAGATGACCTGACCGATGTGAATAATTTTCCCAGTCTTCCCTGTTTTAGTGTACAAGTAGGACACAGCTTCAACAGCATTCTGGGTATCCTTATGACAGTGGTGTACAGTGCAGCGCCAGAGACAAAACAAGATGACAACAGAACGTGTGGGATGAACACAACCATACTTCGCCTGTAATCTAGTCACTTCTGAGTGGAGTTGACTTCTGAGTTGGATTTTTAAAAAAATTTAGAATCTTGGATCACAAGTTGTGGCCAGTAGGACAATGGAATCAACTTTTGGCAGCAAGGAGATACATGTTTCTCTGACTAGGCTCTAAACTCTTTGAGGGTATTTATTTTTGTTTTCTGTAGTGACCAGAAGGCATACTGTACTAGGTATGAATTTATTATGATTGCAGATCAAAGATGTCCTTTTTTTTTTTTTTTTGGTACCAGGGATTGAACTCACAACCTCATGCCTGCCAGGCAGGTGCTTAAGCCACTGAGTTAAATCTCCGGTCCTATTTTTTGAGACGGGGTCTCATTATGCAGTTCAGGCTGGCCTTGAACTCACTTTGTAGCCCAGGCTGGTCTTGAACTCACAATAATCCTCCTGCCTCAGCCTCCTGAGTGCTGGGATTACTGGCATGCACCACCACGCCCGGCCAAAGATGTCCTGAATAGAATATATATTCACATATGTTTCCCAACTTCGTGGGCATTAAATACACATATTAAATACACATGAATAACATGTTCAATCAAGATACCTGAAACAAAGGTAAAATATTGACATCCATTTATCTATTTTTTTGTTTGTTTGTTTTGTTTTGAAATAAGGTTTCACTATGCAGTTCAGGCTGGCCTTGAACTCACTATGTAGCCCAGGCTGTCCTCTAACTCCAGTGATCTCCTGTCTCAGCCTCCCGAGCGCTGGGATTACAGGCCTGTGGCACCATGCCTGGCATCCTTTAATTTTTGTAAATCACTGAATTTAAAATTTTTTCAATAATTCACAGGCATGCCTGCATCTAAAGGATGGTGAAGTTTCAAAACTTTGCATTTCAACATTTTTCCTTTCCTGATTGAAAACATAGAGCATTCTTTTCAATGAAGAAAATAATCATCATTTATGATAATAAAAATGAAATACGAGCCAGGCATAGTAGCGCACAACTGTAATCCCAGCACTCTGAGAGGCTGAGGCAAAGCATCAAAAGTTGGAGTCCACGCTGGACAATTTAGAGACTTAGGGACCCCCGTGTCAAAAACAGAAAAGGGCAGGAGATGTAGTTCAGTATGAAAGCCCTGGGTTCAAAATAAAATAAAATAAAATAAAATAAAATAAAATAAAATACAAAAAAATACAAATAAAATACAAAAAATATCCCAGCACTCGGGAGGCTGAGGTAGGAGGAGCGTAGTGAGTTCGAGGCTGGCTTGGGCTACAATGCGAGCACAAGGCCGGCCTGAGCTACACAGTGTGACCCTGCCTCAATAAAAAGAAAAAAACCAGGGCCGGGAGTTTGGCTCAGTGGCTTACACGCCTGTCAGGCAGGTGCGAGGTTGTGAGTTCGATCCCCGGTGCTGCAAAATAAATAAATAAATAAATAATAAAAAATAAATAAAAAATAAATAAAGAACTATGGCATTTGCAGTTGTGCCCCCAGGATGGGGGTGGCACTTTCCTAAACCGAGCTAAAGTAGCACTTGCTGGCATCCAATTGGCTGGGGGAGAATGAGAGGTAAAAACTGAACCCTGAGACCATAGGCTCTGCTCCTGGCGGCCGAGGAGTCTGCAAAAGCTGCTGCTGTGACACCCCTGCCCCACTTCCAATCTCCGTGTGACTCAGTGGAGCCACTTGCAACCCACACTTTGCCCTTGCGATTTCCAAGGCTTTTGCATTACCATCAGCCTGGGAGCCACCAGACCCAAGAAACATCAGAGCAAAGGGTGTTGAAGGAAATTTTCCTTTAGTCTTAAAGGGCAGAGTGTTTGAGGGGGGAAAATGAAACTAGAAAACTAGAAGAGGAAAATCAGATTCTCTTGAAGCCCACTTGGTAACAGCGAATTGTTTTTCTTTCTCCTGAAATGCATGGATCCGAGGTTCTGTCTTACCACATTGTTCCAGTTCTGTGGTGCAGGCACTGTTATCATCCTCATTTACAGATAAAGAAACAGGGATGAAGAGGCAAATGAACCCAGATTTGTTTTTCTAGTTGTTGGGCAACGCCATTACGACACTTTTTGAGAACGATTATCTAGAGAAGACTCAGGAGCAAAGACTGCTGAATTTATTAATAATTTTCTGGTGCCAAGGATGGAACCCAAGGCTGGGTGCACACTAAGCATGCGCTCTATGACTGAGTTACATTCCCAACCTCTGTTTCATTTTAATCACTACCCTTCTTTTCTCTCTCCTATATGGGCTGAGATGATACTTACCTAAATTAGGGCTTTCCCATCTTTTTTGTTCCTTTTGTAGATTCCTGAGGTCACAAGCTCTGTAGTTAAGGGAAAGATTCTATCTCAGTCTTTCTTGTATTCCTAGCACCTAGCAACAGGATCTGACACCCAGCAGAGTGGTGGGATGAAGTGAGTGGGGAGAAGGCTGCTGTCCTAGTGTCTCCTTTAAAGGGTTTGCAGAAATGCCCTCCTCACAGAGACCCAGGACTTCCTTTCACTTGTGTACTGGCTTGGAGATGTGAATTATTTTACCTGTGCTTTGGTTCTTTGGTAAAGTTGAATAGATTGAGTTGTGTGTTCTTTAGGATGCTTTCTGCCCCTAACCTTCTGTGTCTGCAAGGAAGTTTACATTTTCATAAACAGCAGCATCCTCTACTTGAGGACTTAGTCCACATCACCCGTGGCACCTGGGAGCTCTTATATATGCATAACTTACCACTCTAGTGCAGCCTCACATGTTTTATAAGGAATTAAGGAATACATACAAAAAAAAGGCATCACTGGCAAATAATCAGGGGACTCTGGAATCAACTTTTAGAAAAAAGTAGCCACAGTCATCCTCCCTCCCATATCTGTGGGTTCTGCACCCAAGGATTCAATTATCCAAGGATGAAGATATTTGAAAAAAAGTGTTAAACACATTCAGGCTTTTCTTTCTCTTCAAAATTTTCTAAATGATACATTGTGATAACTATTTATTTAGCCTTCACATTGTGTTGGTTGTCAGGAGTAATATAGAGATGATTTAAAGTGTATGGGAGGAAGTGGGTAGGTTATATGAAACCACTATGTCATTTTATTTGAAGGATGTGAACATCTGGGGATTTTGGTATAAGGACAGGAGGTTGGAATCAGTCCCTGGAGGATACCAAGGAACAAATGTATTGACTAAAATTTAGTGGAAGTTGGCCTAAGTACTTACTAACAAAGATGTAGTAAGGCTCTGCAATATGTACAATTGCTAAGTTCTCTTAGGAAGTTAGCTTTGTTTAAAGGATCCTACTTCCACGAGGGGGTAAACGTTAATTTCCAGAATCAAAAGAACACCCAGGCTTCTGGAGGGAAGGAAGGAGAAGGTGAAGTAAAAAGAATTAAAATGTGATGTGCATGTCTACTAACTCCTCACCATGAATGTATGTGTTATGTATTGTGAACATATATTGATAAAATTTTTGTAATGTAAAAAAATAAAGAATGTACCGGCTGCTCTCAGGAAGACATGGTGCTCCAGCACAAGACCAATGTACGTGCATACAGGAGAAATTTTAAAAATCCAATTAATTCTTCATTTAATACGTTGTCTTAGTAACTACTATTTCAAGATGCTCAATGCTTGCAACATAATTCATAGCTTTACCAAGGCAGAAGAAAAAATAGAAAAAGACAGAACCTTAAAATACCTTTGCCAATTAAATCCTGAATTATTTTTGACTCTGAGAATAGTCAGTCTTTTCATTTAAACTTATAAGGATGACAAAGAACACAGTGAATCTTCATGCTTTCACTTACATTTTCATTATTTCACAATATTCAGTGTGTTTGAGGATTTCACCCAATCTCCTTTACCTTCAGATACGATATGCTAAAAATTGATATAAGGACCAGTTTAATACTGGATCTTTACTTTAAAGGCTAACGGGAAAATAGAATTCATGATTCAAGACACCAAATCCCTATAATCCCAAGGCAATGTCTGGAAATCTATATGATGTGAAAAAGTAAGCAATGAGATAGAGCCCAAAATGTGTGCCAAAACCAGTTAATACTTTCTTGTTAGCCTTTCATAAGGAGAAGTTCTTCGTTAGCGGGCAGAGAGGTTAAGATGACTGGATAGGCTCATAGCAAACTTCAAAGGCTTACTTAAAATTTCCAAAGCTATCCTTTGTTAAAGCCTCTTCTCATGTGGTAGATTCTTGTGGCAAGTTTGACTCACGGGTTACTAAAAATTATTCTCAAGTCCTTTTCTCTTGCCATCCTCTTTACAGAGATCTAAAAGCCAAGCATTTCATGTCATGCACCAAGGGGTGGTGATGGACTGGCATGGGGCCAATGATATATGAGCAGAATTTTGCTGGGAGGACCTGGAGGCTGCTTCCTGCGGGCAGCCTGTGTGGGCAGAGAGAACCAGCAGATCCAGCTCCGCCTGCCGGCTGCCGACACTAGACGGCTTGCTTCCTGCGGGCAGCCAGTGGGAACAGGGACGTACATCCAGGTAAGCCCTGTGCACCCCACCCACAGGCCACTCTTGGAGGTCCTTGCTTCCTTCAGGCAGCCATCACCCACCGGGAGAATCAGACAAACACCTCTGTGTGCCTGCCACCATCGCGGGAGTCCCAGTGTAGACACGCAGGCTGAGAGAAGCAGCCCCACCACCACACACCCCTGGCCATCAGGGAAGCCCCAGTGTAGCTACACAGGTCTGCAGAAGCCCGCTCCAAGCCTTGTTACCTCCCTATAAACCTGGGCTCAGAGGAACACAGGTGCCTGTCCCATTCCCCTGCACCACGGAGCGGGCAGCCAACGTGGGAAGCGCCTGGGACCCCACAACCAGCTTGTTGGGAGGAACCCAGGAGAACGTCAAGACGAAGGAGAAAAGGCAATCTCAGGCTTCCAGCCCACACAGAACAAGTCTGGGAGATACAGTCATGGAAGCAAGCAGAAGGCACACACCTGAAACCTCCAAGAGGATAACAAGTGAAGTAAAGAAACAACTTCACCGGACTGTAAAAGTAATCAAATTAGAAACAATGTCTCAGGTCAAAGAACAAATTTCATTGTGATGCTCCTAGATGAACTTGCTGTCCCCAGAATGAGAGATAGATGTGCCAGCATGGCCTTTCTCCTTTCCCCTCATTCCTGCCTTGAGTGTAGACATGACATCTGGAGCTTTAGAAATTATTTGACCACCACGAGGCTACAAACATAAAGGAGAGAAACTTTCAGCGACACATGCCACCGTTCCTGTGCCAGCAGCCACCTACCTGCATGCTTTTAGTATAAGAAAAACAAACTCTTATTTGCTTAAAATACTAACCATTTGGGTTTTAGGTTATTTGCAAACAAAAGCATCCCTAGCTAATAGGATGTTTAACATGCATCATTTATAGTTCTCACGACACACCGCAAAGCAGCATTATTTTTCCTATTTTATAAGTGAGAAAACTGAAGCATAAAGAGACTAAATGACTTATCCAGGGCTGCACCCTAGCCTCAGTCACTTCACTAGTATTTCCTGTTTTCTAAGTAGGATTTCATTTAGTGGATAAACATTATTGCTTCATGCACTTAATGCATCTTCTTATTTTCTCTGTATATGTGGACGTGTGTATGTGTGTATGTATGCACACGTGTGTGTATATTGCAGCATTCCTATCAGGAAATTTCCGTTCTAGTCCAGATCTATTACAACTTGACATCAAAGTGTCTCCTTCACTCAGTTTCCTCTTGTGTAAAATTCTGGACCAGGTTAATGTTCAAAAGTCTCCTCTAGCTCTAAAGTTCTGTAATGCCATCATTGTCTTATAAGATTGTGAGCTATGCATCACCAGGGATTGGGTCTTATGTTTTTTTAATCCAGAGTGCTCTGCCTGTGGCAGATAGGCCACAATTCTATTAAGTATGCATTAATTAAATTCTAGTCTACACAGACCAATGAATGAGACTTGAAAAGTGTGGCCTCAAGTACCGTGGGAACGTCTTATGGGAAAAGAGCAATTCAAGCTCACAAAACAGAAATTGGAAATGATGCTTCTGAGAAGAGCTGCAAGGCAAGTGCAAGATTCAAGGAGTGTTTGCTACATGTCTCTTACGTGGCTCCTGATGGGGTCCATGATAGGAGTTCTGATAGAGCTCAGAGGCTGCAAAGACAGGACATGTGGGAGAAGAGAAGACTCAGACTATCAGATGGGATAAGGGAAAGCTCCATAGTGGACTCCACCACTGAGCTATCTTTTGAAAGATGAGTAGGGATTTCAACAGAGTGGGAAGCTAAGTGGGAGGAAATAAGATGTCAGTGCCTTTTGGGCGCATAGGAAATGCTGTGGGAACTTCAGATTTCATCTGTGTGCCTGCAGGGGTGTGAATGCAGGCTCGGGGATGAGGCTGGAGAACCTAACAGTGCTGGTTGTAAAGGACAGTATAACCACGTGGCAGGGATGGGTGGACGAAATGGAGCCAGAGATATGATCAGATTGAAACTTAGATCAGTGTGTAGAAAGATAATGTCATCAATGCTATGCAGGGGCAGGCAGCCTCTGTTAGCTGATATCTGCAATATGAACAATATTTACACAGTGTATGGAGAAGTGTGACATGCAAGCAGTGATTAAAACAAACAATGAATGTTTAAATTGAAAAGTAAGAGACATATTACCGTTAACTCCCCTCACTTTGAACACACTTTCTCCAACATTCTTGCCACTTTTTGAAGCAATTCTGGAAGCACCACTTTGGTGAGTGTTTGTGCTTACTTGATTACTTTGATGTCCTGACTTGATTAAAAATGTTTATCTTGCATGGTCTTTTTGATTTTGGAGAAGAGCCAGAAGCTACTTGGTGCCATAACTGGTGAATAAAATAGATGAGGACACATAATGTTTTTATTTGGCAGAAATGCTACAAATGTTTCTAATGGATTAAAGAAATTGAGGCAGGCATGAAAAGACACTCATGAAAGAGCATTTCAGAACTGCTTCAGAAAGTGTCAAGAAGAATGGGACGTGTTCAAAAGAAGTGGGAGTATTTTGGGATGGGGGCCTAACAGCTTTGTGTCTTTTACTGTTCTTTTCTTTAAACATTCACCATATGTTTTGATCACACTGTTTGAGTGTGAAGACCTGAGAGGGGAATGCTGCAAGGTTCTACAAGAACAACAATGAGCATCTAAACACAGAGATGGTGATGGGGACTGAAAGGCATAGACAGTCACAAATGGTACTGCAGAAGTAGAAAGACAATATTTGGTGACTGACTAACGGGTGGTGACAGTGGAGGTGATAAGCAAGAACACAATACCAGGGAGCCAAGCCCCAGAGAGGGGCATTTTTGCTTCAAATGTTATAAATTTAGAATGCCTGAGGGTGAGCTGTCCAGTAGAATCACTGGTTAATTTAACCCTGCTCCTTGGAATATGAAGAATCATCAACACATACATAGTGTAGCGATTCTTAACCCTTGAAAATCAGCATCTTTTATGTAATAGATACTTTTAATGTTCCCCGACTGATTGATACTATAGATATGTAATTTTTAAAGAATCTAAATAAATACCATTTCAATGAAAAACAAAAAGTAGTCTATTTTTTAAAATGAAAACTTAATATTCATGTATTCAGGTCTGATTATACTTAGCAGTATATAAATATACGCAAAGTTGATCTTCGTAGAATGTATTTGCCTGCTCATTCATTCATTCATTTAGTAACTGTTCATTGAATGCCTTGGGTTACACTGAATGCCTTTTCAGCACTGGGAAAACATCAAGGAAGTGACAAAGATACAGTCTTTACTCTCAGCAATTCACATTCTCAGAGGGCAAGACAGACAACAAGCAAATAAATAGGCAAATAATAACACCATGTCTTAGGGGCAGAAGAGCAAGGAGAAGATAGCATAGACTATTAGGAGGAAGAGTGTTTAGTGGTCGATGAGAAGAATTCCTGTAGATACAAAGTTAGTGCAAGGCTCTCTGAGAAATTAAAGATGAGAAAAAGGACGCCCGCTGGAGGAAATACTGGCCTAACATGGAGAAAAGTCAGGTGTGTGTGAGGACCAGAAAGGAGTGCGATGTTTTAAGGATGAACTCACCGACGCTAGCACAGGCCATAACATGAAGACCAAAGTGTGAAACTGAGATTCTGTTCTGAGCGCCACGTGAAGCCACTGAAAGACTTCACTCAGAGGTGTGGTGTGATCTGACTTACACTTTTAAAAGGCTATTCTGGAGGCTTTTGATGGTAACAGTGTAGGCTGGATTTCCTCCATGTCTCTCCCATTCAGAAAAGTACAATTCTGGATCATTTCACAGTTTGAACACTTTAAAGATCTTGCAAACAAGTAATAGCAAACAAAATGCAAAATAATGAAATAAAAACAGGAATCCTGGATGGTGTATTCCTGAATCTGGCTTTTAGTCTAAAGGAGTTTCCTCAATTATGGAGATGGCAGCCTCTGTTTTTATTGATACTCAGGGTGCAGAAGATGGAGATGGAGGCTTGTTCCCATCCAAAGGGTGAGTAAAATAGAAAAACCCATGTAAAGATCAGATTCCCTGAAGAGTGAAAAAGTAAGCATGACTTCAATACACCCTTCGTGGGAGTATAAAACAGTATAACAATTTTGGAAGATGGCCTTTCAGTTTCTCATGAAACTAAACATAATCCCCCGCTACGACCCAGCAATTCTACTCCTGAGGTCTTCATCCAACAAAAACAAAAACATATCCAAAGAATGACTTGTATGAGAAAGCTCATAGAAAGTTTATTTATAATAGTCCTGAACTGGAAAGAGCCCAAATGTTCATCAACACGAGAATGGATAAACAAAGTGTTGTGTATGTACACAAAAGAATATTAGCCAGCAATAAAAAAGGAGCACAATATTGATACATGCAGCAACATGGATAAGTCTCAAAAATTATGCTGAATGGAAGGCTCGCATGAAGGAACACAGATATTTGATTTTATTTATACAAAGTTCTAGAGAAAGCTACACTAATCTAATAAGGAAACAATCACAATGATGCTTGTAGGTTGCAGGTAGAGGCAAGGATTGACTCTGGGAAAGGAGTTGAGAAAGTTTCCTGGGGTTGTGCTTATGTTCAATATCTTGATAGGTTTGATGATTATAAATGGGTAAATTTAACATTTGTGCATTTCACTGCAGGAAGGGGAAAAATAGGGGGAGGGAGAAAAGAAAGAAGGGCAAAGAAAAAAGGGAATAGAAGGGAAAAAATGGAAACAAAGGTTTTGTAAATAAGGAATAGGAGAGGACTTGAAGGGAGGGGAGTGGAGGAGAAAAAAGAAGACTCAAGATGTATTATGCACAGGTACAAAGTTTCTATGATGAAAGTGATCTTCATGTGTATTTAAAATATACCAATAAAATTAACAATAACAAAAAATAAACTGTAAGAGAAAGAACTATGAACAAACATTGGGTCAGTAAATGACACATATGTTGAAATCCTTAGGAGTAACATGCATTTTTTAAACATATCAAAAAGCCACGATGGAATGATGGAGGGACAGAAGGGTGACTTATGAGTGAGACAAAGGACAAAGGAAAATATTCATTTAATTGGCCCTAGATTGTTAGTGCCCAAAATACAACACAGAGAAATGACTGCAAGAATACTAGCTCAACCTTAGGCTCAAAGGATTTTTTTTTTATTTTAGATAAAGTACTCTCAAAACAGAATGAGTGAATAAACAAAAATGCCTTAAAATATAAGGAAACAAGGGGGCAGTTATAGGCGCCAGCAAAAACAACAGATTATAGAAACAGACACAAAAGACCTAGGTATTTGCATGATGAGACAGTGTTTAATGTGCATAAAGAAGTTGGAGAGGCATACGATTATGAGTAAGCAATAAGAAACAATAAAATGTACAAAGACTAGGGAGGTGGCACACTGAAAAAGCCCTTGCCTAGCATGTGCAAGGCCCTATGTTTAATCCCCAGCACTGGGGGAAACGAAGAAAGGAAGAAAAAAATGTATCTAGTAGATTAGATAAAAAGTCATATAGAAATCTAAAGTTACATAGAAATTTCAAATTCAACAGGTTGATTCATCAGCAGGAAGTGAAGAGAGCATTACTTACATAGAAGATATTTGTATCAGCACATTTTCAATTGCTGTAACAGAATAATAGAGGCTGGGAACTTTACAAAGAAAAGAGGTTTATTTATCTCACAGTTTTGGAAGACAAAAATTCAAATAGCATGGTGCCCACTCTGGTGAATGCCTCCTGGCTGCATCCCATCATAGGCAGCAGACCGCACTGGGAGGTGTGTGAGTGACAGTTCACACGGGGAGACAGGAAGCCAGATAGAATTTTTTTTTTTTTTTTAAATAACAGCTTTCTTCTGAGAAATGATCAAGATCCCATGAGACCGCCTCAGTTTATTCTAAAGTCAGTATCTCCAATGAGCTGATTACTTCCCATTCGGCTCCAGTTTTAAAGATCCCATCCACCTCTTAAAATCACTAGGCAGGTGACCAAGCCTCCAGGACAGGAGATGTTGAGGGACAAAAGCCACATCCAAATCAGAGCAGAACTGGAGAGCTGCTTTCTTCACGGACTCTCTGTGTGGTGTGAATTGGTCATCTCTTCTACCCAGCCTTTAATTTTCCCATCAGTAAAACAATGTCCTTGAACCAACAGATCTCTCTATTCAAACCCCATCTAGGCCAGATTTGTCTTAAGCTATATTCTATCCGGGTTTGTTTAAGTACAGCACATCCTAAGACAGGGATTCAGATACTCTGCTTCACTTCCATTCAAATATACCCACCTAGTTCTATTCAGCCCACCCAATCCCAATCCATCCATCCAATTCTTTTTAATTCAGCAGTGCATTTACAGCGTCCCAGGCACTGTTTAAACAACTAGATAATAAAAGGCAGCCCTGCTCCCCACCCAGAGTGTCAGGCTTAGTTGGGGTGACAGTCATTTGTACAATGTGAAGGGTTCTGTTAAAATAGAGGGAAGCAGAATTTCAAGAAGTCAAAAGAGGAAGCAGTGACAAACTCTGGGAAGAACAATAAAGGCTTCCACAGTAGATTATGTTACTATTTGCCAACATTTGTTTGTCCTTTCTGGGAGGCTTCTACTTTCTCCACTGATTCGAGTCAAGCTTAGTATGAAACTTGCTTTTGTAAATGGAATATACCAAGTGATGTGCATTATAGCCATGCTAAAATCCAAAAGCAGTGTGTGATTTGCCACATATTTTCCCTCTAATGCTAAGTCATGCTTTCCCTAATTTCTGTGGGGTTATTCTGGGTTCCAAGGTAAAGATGACATAAAACAGAGTGGCAGTCAAGTTGTGATGCACTTACAGCAGGACTGGGATTTGAGCTGTCATTATAAACCACTGAGACTTGGGGATCCATTCACACTGGGCACCTTTGAGGATTGATCAGTATGTTGGGCTGAGTCTTCTAACAAAGAAATGTAAGAAAATAATTTAATAAGTACCGAGGGGCCAGGGCACCAACACCATACCCTTTGTGGAAAGGGAAACTCAAGACAGATCCCTGGAATGAGGGAACATGATGCTGATATGGTTACCTTTGTTCCAGAGGGAGCCAATTGCTGGTTTATACTTTTAAGTTAGTTGCCACTACTACAAAATTACAGCGATGCACAAACAAGGTGTACTATAAAGATTGTCCCCATCTTCAAGATGGTTTCACCCTAAAAGGGGTAAATCAAATAATAAACTTTATACAAAGTTACTTAAAAAACTGTAAGTAGTGTCAGGGGTTTTTGTTTTGCTTTCTTTGTGGTTGTTCAGTCTTTTGTAGTGCAAGAGAAAAAATCCATTCCTTGATCCAACTGCTTCTATGAATTTCCTAGAAAGAAAACAACTAATGTCTCATAGGTGAATGATATTGGTGTGAAAAGGAATCTGGCAACAAAGAAATCAGCTGATATTTTGGATTTGGGGGTTCAAGGTATTCTGCAGTTCCATTAAAGTAACAGCCTAAAGCATTTCCTTTACCTTTCCAGTTCATCCGGGAAGAAAACAAAAAATTCATTAGCCTTAGTCAGGCCTTGGGAGCTACCTTACAATGCTACCCCTTTCTCTATAAGTCTCCTCCACTCTTGGTCCTTTATTTTAAATCTCCTATCTCATTAAATCAAAGAGTTATTTTACTCATGAAGCTTCAATTCTGGGGAAAGGAAGACTGAAATAAATAAGCAAATATAGTTTTCAGGGGGACAGTGACAAAGAAAAAAGTAGGAAGAGATAGAAAGTGAGAGGTGGAAAGAAAGTGGCTATATATATATATATATATATGTTTTTTTTTTTTTTTTTTTTTTTTTTTTTGTGTGGCAATGGGGATCTAACTCAGAAACTCACCCCTGCCAGACAGGCACTTAGGCCACTGAGCCAAACTCCCGGCCCTAGTTTTTTGAGGCAGGGTTGCACTATGTAGCTCAGGCCAGCCTTGCGCTTGCATTGTAGCCCAAGCTGGCCTCGAACTCCCGACGCTCCTTCTACCTCAGCCTCCCAAGTGCTGGGATTAAAGGCAAGAGGTTGTATTTTTGATTGGCTACTTTAGGAAGTTTTCTGCTATGATGATATTTGAATGAGAAGAGCATGTCAAGGAATAAGCTGCATAGACATTTGAGGGAAGATCATTCCAGGCACAGGAAGTGCACATGCAAAGGCCCCGAGGCAGGCATGTGTTTGGTGTATTCAAGGAAGAGAGTAGAGTACGGTACAGAAAGCTTGGGCGGAGAGTAGTAGAAAAAGAAGGTCAGGGAAGCTCATGAAATTCCTCTGATGTGATCTAATCCCCTTCCACAAAGTCCCACCTCCTAATATTGCCATATTGGTGACGAAGTTTTAAACATATGAATGGGATGGGGTGGTGTGGGGACACAAACTCTCAGTCCCTAACAATCTCCTTCCCTGGACTTTCTTTCTTCTAAGTGTTGTGACGTTAGTGTACTCATTCCATGAGCCCTTTTCTCACTGTGATTAACACTCATGCCAAATGTGAGCACATCTAATTCCATGGTTTTAAATACATCCTTCAAATATTTTGGCACATTACTCTCAATTCTCAGTGATTGAAACGACAAAATTTTTTGTCTCTTTCACTTTCAAATGTCCATAATGAATCAGCAAGGGTATCCATTCATTGTGGTCACTCTGGGACCCAGGCTGAACCTACGCCACCACCACCGAAGCAGGCACACGTGGCATGGCATAGCACACTCTTATAGCTTAAAGCTTTAGCTCTCCTCACATTGGCTAAAGCAAGTCACATGGCTCCGCCTAATTTAGAGGAAGCAGGAAATGCAGTCTGCCATGCTGAAAGGAGGGAACTAGAGACACACAAATAGTACGTGATGAGTACAACACTTCTGACAGCTTTGGTCAAATCCTGATCTTGCTACTGAACTCCAGACCAGTGCACCACACTGCCTACTTGGCATCAGTCTCTGGATACTTATTTAATAAGCATTTTAAAGTTGGTACATGCAAATCAGAATCATCAGTTTCTCTCCTGTGCTTCCCTTCTACCACCAAATGTGCCTCCATTATTGTTGTCTTTATAAGTAGTGACTCCATTGTTCCTGCTACTCACTCCAAACCTTGGGCATGACTTCTTCAGATCTCACAGTTTCTTGTGACCAGTCTCCTCCAAGACATCCATTATCTCTTGTATGGGTGAATGTGAGCCCCCAGCCACTGGCATCCTGGCTCCCTGTCGGCCCCTTTGCAGTATAACCTTATTATTGCAGGTAGAGGAGTTCTTCAGATGTCAAATCATGATCATCCTGGGTTCAGCGCTCCCTCTCTCACTGGCAGTAAAATTCAGCTTCCTTGTTCTGGACTACAAGGTTCTCCATGTCCTGGATGCTTCTGGTCACTCTCCGACCCTGTCTCCTACCATCTCCCCTTTATCTCTCTAGTCTGGCCATATTTTCTTCCTTGCTCTTCCTTGAACACACCAAGCACACTTCTGCCCCATGATCTTTGCATTTGCACTTCCTGTGCCAGAAATAGTTTTTGCTCAAATGTCCAGATGGCTTACTTTCTTACCTTTTCTTGTTCTCCATTTAAATGTCACCAAATTGAGCTGATTCCAACACTCCTTCTGAGTTCGACTACTCTCTACTCCTTCTCCTGTTTTTTTTTTTTAAACCAAACTTGAAAGCATATTTACTTACTGTTTTATGGACTCCCGTATTTTCAGAATGTAAGTTTCAAGAATACCCAACTGTTTTCTACTACTGTGTTCCCCAACCCTAGCACATACTGACCACTCAATAAGTATTTGTTGAATAAATGATTAAGAAAAGCAACAATAACAAATGCCTAACCTTTACTGAATGCTTCTTACTTGCCTTACTGTGCGCTTTACACCACCATGCTTTATGAGACACCATTCCTCTCTCACAAAGGAGACTCACCTTGGGTCTCCCGGCTGGCAAGTGGTGAAGCTCCAACTCAGTTCCAGGCCAGTCTGCCTCCAAGTCCATTCTCATAACCATCATCCATTAATGCCTTCATCCTGCCATGATTTTGGCAAACTCCCTAGTGAGCAACCTATTAATGCACTCTTAAATTAGACCCTACAAGTAAGGAGAGATTAATAATTAAATGTTTCCATAAAGAAGAACTGGACAGACCTAGAAGACTGTGAGCTTTAAATAGAATGGAAAGTATATTTGGGAGTTCTGTTGATTTTCAGTCTTCCATATTGGATTTGAAACCACCCAGATAAACATTTCTATACTTAACCAGTGATCCGACACTAAGCCTAGTGTACCAAAATGATTCGGTGCCCTTGACTGGTCATAGAGACAACAAATACGCAAACCTCTGATCAAATGTGTTTCTGACCAGACTTTGACCCTAATGAATTAGGCTGGCTAAAAGGGCATGAGCATGTTGAATGCATCTTCTAAAATTGCTTCTGATCTAAGCCATCTGGTGACGTAACTGGAAAGTTCAGGGCGCACTGCGTCACTGTAAGCATATTCTGTTTCCCTGGAACAAGGGCATCATTGGCTCTGTCTTCCCCAAACAGCAACATTTCTTATTCATAGGGCTCTTTTTCCACAGGGCCATAGATTATTGATGGATCTCACTGTCAGCCAGGGTCTCCTGTCATCCTAGAAAAATACAACACACTCTTCAACTCCCTGCAGCAGGCACAGATGTCCCCATAGAGGGCCCACGTGTGTGCACACCCAGGGTCATGTGAGGGTGGTTACCACTCGGTCTACTCCTCAGAGGCAGAGAGCCTCTTCTTGGGATGAACGAATAGTGGCACTGGCAGGTGAGCTTGAAAGGGGAGGGGAGGGACACCAGCAATTATTGTCATGGCCTTAGACATGTGTCATCTCTTGATGTGGCTCAGGTTGGCCAGGAAGTCTTCTCTGGACCCCAAATCTTAGTTGTATCTTCTTTTCCCCCAAATACTCTCTCTTCAAACTCTTTTCCAGGTCTTTTTTTTTTTTTTTTGTCTTAGTGTAGACATGTTATTCCATGTTAAAATGTACTGAAGTGTACAAAGCACTAGAAGAACTATTGTAAGATAAAGCAGGTTACTGAAGATTATTATCTTTCTGATCTTCTTTTCATGTTTAACTTTGAGAGCTGCTCTTTTAGGATTGAAGTAGGAGGGCTTGAAGCAAAATCAGTGCTATTATTACTAGAAAGAAGGGACTCTTGGTGCTACCTAGCCCAGACTCTATAGATTAGGAGACTGAAGCTCAACAAATAAGGCAATTACCCAGGCACATAATGGTGATTACTGGTGCAGCATGCATGGAACCAGAGCCTCTAGTTTCCCAGACCAGTGAGCCCACATCCTAGTAACTGGTCACAGGTATAGAAAAAAAATGTCAGGCTCTAAAAGTTTGGGTAAAGAGTTACCATCTGTTAACTGTTTAACATACCCTACTGACATTTGAATTTTGATTTTATTATTACAACTAATCAGTCTCATCTCAGAAATAATCACTTGCCCAGACATCCAGGAACTCTGCCACTCATAACCCAAGATACCAATTCCTACCCTTCAAAGATGAGAAAATATAGCTACCAAAAGATGGACAGAACTTACTTTATTAACTGATTTCCGTTGACTTGTTTTGCTCACTGACTTCAGTTAACTTATTTTGTTAATTGGTCTCTCCTCTGTATCTGAATGAAATATCTATGAGTATTCACTAGGTAGATCTTAACTTGATCTAACTAAATGCAGGGAAATGGTTAAAATTTTACAAATACCACTGCTAATAATTCTTCTGGATTGTAAGGCAACAGACTCATAAAAGAATGAAAAGTGTAATTTTAAGAAACCAGTTTCTTCTATTTGAATTACTCCTATTTGATTTATTAGAGATTTTTGTAAAGTCAGTAACTCAAAGACTTGGTAAAATTTAATAATATCAGTGACAGATTGGCTGCCACAGACTGGTTGTTACATATAAGCAAAATTGAATTATTCCATGTCTATATTATATGTACACATAGTATATGTCCAGTAAATATTAGATTGTAGAATTGTTACTAATGTGTTAGAGTGAGAAAATGGAGCACCTTTTTGACAAAAAGGCAAGGAATGACTCCAGACATGAAAACTAATAACATTGCTAGCTTATAAGTTTACTTTATAGACTCTTCATTTGGCTGTGGAGAGCTGAGTTCCCATCTCTGGAATTTCAGTGCTGTAGCTTGGATCTGGAGTGCCCTCCAAATGTTCATGTGTTCAGGCTTAGTTCTCAGCTTGGCACAATGAGGAGTTGGTGGAAATCTTTAGGAGGTGGGGCCTCATAGGAGGTTTTAAGTCATTAGGGGCATACTCTCAAAGGGGCTAAGGGAACTCCCTTTCTCCTTTGCTTTCCAGCCACTATGAGGTGAAGAGATTTCCTCTGTCTTATGCTGTCACCATGATGTAGCGCACCACCACAAACCCAAAACAACAGAGCCAGGCATGGACTGAAACCTCCCAACCTGACCCAAAACAAATGTTTCCTCTTTATAAGTTGATATATTTCCGGTCTTTGTTTCAGTACTAGAAAGTTGATTGACATATGCAAGATTTCAAATATGACCCCAATCCATCTTTTGCAGGTGTGGGAACTTTATCCTTTAATTCAATTAACTCTATCAAGATCCAAAAATGTTACCTAATTAGCAATTGTAGGAAATAACTGTTTTTCATGACTTGGGTGTGTGTGTGTGTGTGTAACTGTTCTTTCGGGCAGTGTACAATCAATGAGGATTTCTTTTTTCTTTTTTCTTTTGTTTATACTTTTGAGACAGGGTCTCATTATGCAGTTCAGGCTGACCTTGAGCTCACTTTGTAGCCCACGCTGGTCTCGAACTTGCAACAATCCTCCTGCCTCAGGCTCCAGAGTACTGGGATTCTAGGTGTGCACTGCCATACCTGGCTCGATGAGGATTTCTATAAAACACATTCAGGTGAGGTGATTGACTGAGAAAATAGTCAAAATGAATAAATCTATTTTGGATAGACCTCACTCCAAGAGCCTAATTAAATATATAAAATGTTTCCATTTAATTCAACACATGGTGGGTATGTATTTCTGTTCAATAAAGAGGTTTGCTTTAACATTGGTTGGGATCGAGAGGTTTGATTTAATAATGGTTGGTATCTTAAAAGCATACTAGCCAAAAAAAAAAAAAAAACACATCTTAACAAGTTTGTTCACATTTTCTGGGTTAATATAGAAGAGAATAACGTCAATCAACCCTAAAGGGAACAAAGGTATTACCCAAGACACTTCTGCTGGTTGAGCATTTTCTTGATTGGGAATTAAGGAGTGACCATTGCCTAGGCCAGCCTCCTAGCTGACCCAGTAATGTGCCATTCTGAGAGCTATCTCTCTCTGCTTGCATATAACTACTGCATAGTTATAAGATTCCCCAAACACTAATAACTATTTCCCTTAATCATTGGGAATTTATCACATTAAGAAACTCTGGCAACCTCATAAAACCACCCAGATTCTTTTCTAAGAATTATCCTAAGGAAGGACAATCTCATTGGCTGAAAAGGCTAGAATCAACAAGAGGTATAGATAGGAGGCTTCTCCACTGGCAAATAGTTTCCAACATGAAACAAAATTTCTCCCAGCTCCACACATTTACATTCTATACACAGTGGGAAGGCTGGTTAGCATTTTATCCAACTGCACACATGCAGCATAAACCCAGTGAAGCTGCAGCCACTGAGAATCTGCATTTCTAGGGGCAGAAATCTCTTATCTGGGATAATTAAATGCCCCACAGTTTTCTCTTGCATTTCTTTGTACAAGCCTCTGGGGTGTCTCATCCTTTCAGAAATGCACAGGTTGATTCATAGAGCACAGGTTGTCTATAAGCTGAGATGAAAATTTTCTTGATCATCTCAGAGCTAATCTAAAAACGCATTGTTATCACAGTTATGTTCCTTCTCCAAATCATCACGGTGAAATGCCTCACTCTGAATGAACTGAGAGACAACCACTGTGCCAAGAGCGGCAGCTGGGGAAGAATTAAAAAATACAGATAAAGGAAGCAAGGGACGAGAGGGAAGAGAGACAGCTGGGAGATTTAAGGGACATGGCCTCTAAGCAGCTGAAAGAGGCAGAGGCCCAGGGAGAGACTATTTGTCAGATAAGAGGCTTTGTGCATGCTGAAGAAATATGCCAAAGATGATAAGAAAAGCAGCTGTTATGAAAGTCTGAATTATCAAGATTCTCGAGATGCCCAGGACATAAAGATGTTCAGCATGTGCAAAGGACAAGCTCAGGGATTCTTTTTCCTGGGCAGTTTCGCTCCACACACCCTTCTCAAGACAGGAGACCGTGCCTAGCCCGTTCTTAGCCATTCCCAAAGTATCGTGGCTCTAGCGCTTGGCATTGCCTCTTCTTTCCTCCTTAATCGCCTCTCAGCATTAATGGAGACAGTCGAGCTATGAATGGCAGATGACTTAAGCCATACACTTTAAATGCCTATGTTTTGCATCTAAATCTAATGTCATTATTATTAACATTGGCAATATTCCTTGAAAACGTATGATTATTTGACATTCTTTGACATAGACTCACATTCACTTCTATTTTACTCTTCTTATGTTCTTACTCAGTGCTATAAAGTTTATCATAGTTAATCACGCCACTTGTATAATATTTTCCCTACAAAAGCACAAGTGGATTGAGATCAAGACGACTAAATGATCATTATAATCCTTAGTAGTGTTACTAAACAAATGTTGCCAAAAGGAACTAAGAAACTGAGCTCAGAAATGTTTATGCTCTACAATCTTTATTAAGAGTTTTAATCATGTATGTAACTTACCCTGAGGTCCTCACGTTTGGCTTTGACCCCAGAACCGAAGGCACACTTATTAGGCTCTCCTTAGAATTTCTGAGACAATGCCTAGTGATGATGTAGAAAATGGTCCTGAGTTTGATTTTTGATTAAAAGAAAAAAATTGGGTATCTTCCCGAAAGAACTAAAAATATCTCATCACAGAGATATATGTTCATCTATGTTCATCACTGCCCAATTCGTAATTGCTAGATCGTGGAAGCAGTCTAAATGTCCCTCGACTGAGGAGTGGATAAAAAAATTGTATTTCTATGTAATGGAATACTACTCAGCTATAAAGAACAACAAACTAGACATTTTTGCCTTCAAATGGATGAATGCTGAGGATATGCTTCTCAGTGAACAGAATAAGTCACATATATGTGACTATTGTATTGTGCACTGGTTTGAAGAACTCAAACAAAACTTATGTATATATAAAAAGTTACTTGGGTCAGTTAGAGAAAAAGAAAATGAGAATGTTTATTATTTGGTATTTGGATCCAATTTTGCTTTTGAATTCATTTTTTTCTACTTGAAAAAAAATAGGTCTTTAAATCTTTTAAAAAAATGAATTGTTTTTCTTTGTAGATGAAGTTTTAGTTTCTGCTGGTGCTTTCAAAATTTTCTCCTTAGACATAAGTTTGTATATGTGTATGCATAGGATGGCTAAAACGATTATACTTCTAAATGTATTGGTTATTGAAAAGGAACAGTTGATACTCACATGTTTACATTAATTTTGCATGTCTAGATCTGTTAATCTAAACAAGTCTTTTGAAGGTAGCAATATGCAATATCGCAACCATTGTCAAATTCCTATCATCTTGCTTTGTAAACCTTTAATACTACTCCTTTGGATTTGTAAAAAAATAAAAATAAAAATAAAAATAAAATTACTGTTAAAGCAACCCAGGGGCTATTAGTCTTTGGTATCATCCAGATTTGGGTTGCCACGCACACCTCTGCCACTTTGAGTTGCAACTTTGGGTAAATTCTAACCTTTCTGTAAAATCAGGATGAGAGCCAAGCCTGCTAAGACGTTCAGTGCATCTAGGATAACGGATTTGTGCCTGGCACAAGTGGATGCTCAGTAGGTAGGAGCCAAACTCCAGACGTTCAAAGGAAGGGGGTGAACAATGGTAATAAAGAGTTTTCAATTCGATGTTGATTATAACCAGTATTTTTTCTCTAATATAGATCTATGATACAGAATGACTGTAAAAATAAAAGCTAGGTAGAGAGATCCAGGCCACAGGATCTGTGAGGTGAGGTTTTATAGCTGGATGTACTCTCTGGTCTTCCTGGGACCTCAGATTCTTTCTCTAATTTCACACTTGCTCAGCTGCACCTTCCCAAGCTACATTCTCCCCACATGGCATTGGCTCAACGTTGCCAAACATGGCAGATGACTGAGTATATGAAGTGTTTTGAAAACGTTGTTGATGGAGGAGACACAGTGTGAATGATTTCCATTAGAAGCATATTTTAAATGTGGTTTCCTGGTGACAAGCAGGTACAAAAAGTACAATTAGAAGTCAAGCTAAAAGCCAAGAGCAGATTCAAGAGTGGTTAGGAACGAATCGAATTCATTCAGGACACCACCAAAGGCTTGTTAAGCTTCTTTGGGCTGTCTGTCTTCATCCTCCCCCACAATTTCACCTCCATGCAGGAATCTTCCTTGCATGAAGTCAGAGGTTGCTTGCTTTGGTGTGATAGGGGACTGAAGACCAGAACTGAAGGTCTAAGGAACTCCAGGGGAAGTTCACAGGGCTCAGAGAAAAAGGAGAGACCAAAGCAGCATGAGGAGCTGGTGTGCATACGACATTGATTTCACTTAACCCAGACCGAATTCCAGGTTCTGCACCATCCCGACACCATGGCTTTGGGCAGGATGCTAACCACTGCCTTTACCCTTTCTATTTGAATCATCTGGATAGTTTTGCCCATCTTTCATTGTTAGGACAATTAAATCACGTATCTGGGACATGGTAGGTGGGTAGTAGGTGCAAGATATCCATGATTTCTCAAAAGGCCCATCACGAGGAGCCAGCAGTGCATCGGAGTCTGCACAGTGTGTGCAAATACAGATGTGAAGCGCCCACATTTCTTACCTACAGGAGACTTTTTAAGATGTTCAGTTACAGTATTCTGATAGCAAGGTGCATAAATGTTCTTTAATCCCCCCTTTGACTTGCTTGCATGCTTAAAATGAGAAATTATGATAGCTAAGATATGACAACAGTAACATTCCCAATTTTGGGAGATACAAGGTCTATGACTATATTATATTGAAAACTCTAGAGGTGTAATAAATGTCTGTTTCAGAAAATTTTCAATTGCAAAGAATGTGCAGCATTTAAAAGATGTCTAAGCCTTTGCAAACGCACCTCAAGAATGCAGGTGTTAATGGGAAATACAACTAGCATATGACCCAATGATCCCACTTTGGGGCGTGCAACCCAGGGAAATGAAATCAGTTGTATCACATAGCTGCACCCCTGCGTTCACTGCAGTACTATTCAAAACAGCCAAGATATGGAACCAATCTATGTGTCCCTCAGCAAATAAATGGATAAAGAAAATGAATATATGTATCATAAAGGATACTCAGCCTTTAAGATAATGACATTCGATGATTTTTGACACCATGGATGAATGCAGAGAATTTATACTATGCAAAAAAACCCATGCACAGAATGACAAATATGTCATGATTCCACTTATCAGTGGAATAAAAAAAAAGTTCAACTCAAATAAGTAAAAAAGTAGGATTGTGGTTATCAGGGCTGGTGGGGTATGTTAGGCAAGGAAAGGGGAAATGCTGGTTAGAGGGTACAAGGTTTCAGTTTGGAGGAATAGACTCTGATAATTTATTGCACAGTGAGGTACCTATCATTGCAATGTATTGCATATTTCTCAATTGCAAAAATGAGTAGATTGTAAATGTTCTCACGCTAAAGGCAGGATAAGTATATGAGGTGACAGATAAGTTAATTAAGCTGATTTGATCATTCTGAAATGTATACATGTATCAAAACAACTCATGGTTTTCCACAAATACATACAATTATTTGTCAATTAAAAATTCTAAAAAAGAATCCAGCTATTGTCCTGTCTTCAATTAACTGGAAAGCAGATGGAAACCACGTACTTAATTACTACTCTTTAAATAATGCTCCAGATCCCACCATCAGATCTAGTCTCTTGCCACTCAGTGAGTGACCAACCCCTCTTCCCATGAGGGCTGTTTGGTGGCAAGCTCAGTGGACATGATCCAGTTCCCAGGACTCTGATTCCTTCATCCCATCCTCTTGTTTGCCTATTTTTAGGAGATGTTTTTGATCTTAGCTACCCTTTTTTTTTTTTTTTTTTTTTTGTCTTTTTGAGATGGGTCTCACTATGCAGTTCAGGCTGGCCTTGGGCTCACTTTGTAGCCCAGACTGGTCTTGAACTCGCAAACGTTTCTCCTGCCTCAGCCTCCCAAGTGCTGGGATTACAGGAGTGCACCATCACGGCCGGCTACCCTTTTCTCCATTATTTTCATAACCCCTTTTTATCAGATTTGAAATTGTATATAAGTGAAGGCAGAATGGGAAATGTGTGCCTTATGATTCTCCAAACAGCATCTCCTATATCTCTTTTACTTTGACCTGAGGCATCTGCAAGGACAGGCGGCAGAATTAGGAATATTTAAGAAGCAAGCAAGTTCTTACCTGGCTGGAACTGTCAGATGAATATTGTCTAAAAGTAGAGCTTGTCTGGCCTGGTGCACAAGCTGTAATCCAGCACTGTAGGAGGCTGAGGTCAGAAGGAGCAAAAGTTCAGGCCAGCTTGGCCAACTTAGCAACACAGTGAGACGCTATCTCAAAAACAAAACAAAACAACAGACAAAAACAAAACAAAACAAGGCTATGGATGTAGCTCAGGCCTTGGGTTCAAACCCCAGTACCATCAAAAATGAATGAATAAATAGCATTAAAATACAGTTACAATATGACTTTTTACTTGGCAAAACTGTTTTTCTCTTTAAAATTCCACTTGGAAGTCAATTTAAGATATCTGCCTTTTCACAATGCATATTTGATCTATTAATTGGAAATAATGATTTGTACTCAAACTATAATGTAACTGGAACTACCTCTAAGAGTGGCAGAATGGTCAACAATATGTACCCTCAAATCCACTTAAAATATAATAATAGTCTAGGGGTGGCATTTAGTTATAAAAATGGAACGATATTCATCATCTGGGAGGCAGGTGACTGGACAGAGGACTTTAAAACTGAAGAAGTCAGTCAAGAGTGACCAAATACTGCATAATAAGACAGAAGTAATTTCTAAATATAAACATATTTCATTTTTTATATAAACATTCTAAAGGACTTATGTACACATTGTCTCATTTCTTTCTAATTATGACTCCTAACCTTGGAATTTCCAAAAGGAATATGAAAAACGTTCAACATCAATAATCCTCAGGGAAATGCAAACCAAAGGCAGAGTGAGATATCACCTCCTCTCAAAATGGCTATTATCGAAAAAGACAAAAATGAAATGCTGGCAAGGATGTGAAGAAAAGGGATCTCTTCTACACTATGGTGGGAATGTGAATTATTACAGTCATTATGGACAACAGTATATAGGGTCCACAAGAAATTCTAACTAAATCAGTATGCCCAAGAAGCTTCTGAACTTCTATATTTATTTCAGTGCTACTCACAACACCAAAATATGGAGTCAATTTAAATGTCCATCAACAGTTGAATTGATCTTTAAAATGTAGCATATATACACACTAAGACATGAGTCAGTCATGGAAAAGAATGGAATCCTGTCATGCAGAACAGATGAATGAATCTAGAAGGCATTATTTTAAGTGAAATAGGCCAGGTACAGGACAAACAGCACAGGCTTTCACTCATATGTGGAGTCTAAAGTAAATAATCTTATAGAAAGGCAGAGTGGAATGGTGGTTCTATTCACTCCAAGGGCTGGGGTGGTTCGTAGGGAGGATAGCTGTGGAGAGATTGATATAAAGTCAGGGTTACTTAGGAGAAATGAATTTTGATGTTCTATTGCTCAGTGGGGTGGGTATGGTTAACAACAATGTACTGTACTTTTCTAAATAGCCAGAAGAGAGGATTGTGAATGTTCTTACCACCCTGAAATGATAATTACTTAAGAGGAGACATATTGTGTTTGCCGATCTGATCACTACACAGTGTGTATGTGTAAAAAACATCATGCAGTACACCTTAAATGTGTGCAATATTACATCAATAAAAAAAACAAAAAAGCTTGAAACTAAAATGATCTGGCTAAAAAAAAAAAAATCACGATTGCGTTTCTAAAATTCAAGACAGAACAAATACCCAAAATGAAATCTCTTCTGTACAAAGTGCTTAAGCAAAACAAAGTTAGAATTTCCATGGAAACAGCCTGGAACTCTTGAAGGAGAGGGGAGGACAAAAGTAAGCATGAAAATGCATTTATTTATTTTTTTGTTCCTCTTCACCTCTGCCCCTCCAAACCTCAGGCTGTCATCTTAATGAACGCTTTCAAGCCTCAGAAGGAATTAAGAAGAGCAGTATTTGACAGGAGCAGGGAAAGGACTAAATATAGTTCCTCTGTGAGAGAAATGTATTCCATAATCTTCCTGTCTACCTCCCCTTCCCCATCTGGGTTAATCTCTCTATCTCGCCATGTTACTTCTGTGCTGCTTAGCTCTTTATTGGGATAGGATGATGATGATAACAACATGAAATAGAATTCTGCGCTCTTTTGGGGGAAGGTCATTGAATGAGATCATTGAAATCAGTTACCAAAGTAATAATGTGTATGTTGCCTCAATATGATAATTTCATCTGTTCAAATGTTTAAGATTCCTAAAGTCCATTGTTATCAATGATTTCCTTGTTATAGTCCATTTCCTGTTGCTGTGGTGACATGATACCACAGACTGCATTTGTTACAAAGAAAAGAGGTATATTTTGGCTCATGGTCTGGACCAAGGTTGAAGGGCCACATTCAGCGGTGACCTTTCTGCTGGCAGAATCCCGAGGTGGAGCAGGGTACCTCATGGCCAGAGACATGGATTGCACAAGAGAGCTACCAAACTGGCTTGCACAGCAGACCCAGTCTTCAGATAGCCCATTAACCTATTAATCCATTAATCACGAGTGAGTTAATTCATTCATGAAGGCAGAGCCTTAATCACTTCTTAAAGGTTCCAATTTTTAATATCTCACCATGGAGATTAAATTTCAGCATTAGTTCCAGAAGGGACAAACCATATTCAAACTATGGCATTCATTTTATCAATACAGCCTGAAAGATAGCTAGACAACTGAGTTGGGTATTAATAACGCACATTCTACCATTCGAGAGATTTAAGGTTGCCTGATTTGTAATGAAACCAGGACTCATTCAGCACCTTGGACCTCAGACATATTACTCTCACTCTCTGTTGCTTGCTAAACCAGTGAAGACTTCATGTCATGGCTACTCTCTCCTTTCGATGTTAAAATCATATATTTGTTTAGAAATGTATGCCTCATTGTTACAAAGCAGCAATCTTGTCATGTCCCTATAGCTGATAGTACTGCTGTTACTATACACAAGGGAATATCCTCAAGGAAACTCCAGCCAGGAGAAGGTGGAATTTTGGCTTTCCTGACAAGCTTTTCCCAGAATTGTATGACCTATTTCTGACTGATATGTACTGCTCCAAGTTCAGCAACAGTTGCCTTATTGAGGACAGAAAGTGACCTTTCATAAATCTGGAAATTAAAACATGTCTTTTGGAATAGTCATTGGTGCATTGGTTGAATTAAGTAACTTATTAATTATTTTACTTACCCTAGGTAATACCTTGGAGTGCAATAATACCTCTCCTTGGGGATAAGCTGGTATCTATTTTTTCTTAAGACAATTAAAACCGTGTCTGTTATGGTTCTAAATGGCAATTATAAAATGCAAAGTGTGATATGGAAGCTGTCAACACAGTTTTCTTTTGCTTGTAATTATCTAAAACTAATGGGGAAACTCAAAGAAAGACATCATGAATTTGGGAAATACTGGAACCGAGAGATAAACAGCTATTCCATGATTAGCGTACCGTGTATGTTTTTATGTGATCAATATGACAGTTGATGCTCTAACACACGTCTTATTAGGTAATGCCACATCACTGTGGGCAGAAATTTAAAAAATGAAAATATCCAAGCAGGTGCCTTCCTCTTCAGTTGGTTATCACTATGGGCATTAAAACAACTGCCACTATGTATTTGGCTTCTGGCAGGTAGTTGGTATACTTCAATATTTAAATGACTATATGATTAGGATGTGGCAAAGTGGCTGGGCAAGTGAGTATGACCTGTCAATCACAGAGACCCAGGACACAGGCACAAAACAGCTTCCAAGCCCGGCACCTGTACCAATCAGAGAATGCTATCTTTAATTCCTCCAGCACTTTTTGACAAGATGGTCTAGATCTAACATCAGGCATATAAAAGTTGGTAGCCAGCGGTCTCATGATTACTGGTTTCTTCCTCAGTGGCCTGTTCTCCCCTCTGCAGGGTGTATTTCTTTTCCTGCCCTTCACCGGCCTGCACTCACTCTGCAGAACATATTTCTCCTACTTTTAACAAATGTAAAATCTCATTGCTTTGTTCTTTGTCTAATTCTTTGTTCAGAATAACAGTCTAGAAGGGATGCCCTGAAAGCGAATAGCACCTCAGAACCCTGGTAATAGTACTATCGTCCCAATACAATTATTCATATGATACACATTTAAAAAGTTACAAAATGTGGGTTACGAAAAGCAATTTGCTCCACTCACATTGCTCCAAAGTGGTAGAATCTAGCTCCAAATCTCAGTTTACCCGAGGTCAGCACCATTGTGCTGATCCAGCTTATGGCTGATCGGTCCCCACTAGAACCCACTCCTTTCAAGCCATCTTCAGCTAACCAAAGTTCAGTGATCTGAAGAGTTCTTCAAGGTTTACTGTGAGGGATGTCCTGCCTCATCTGCTAAATATGCAGTGGATATTTAATAAAATTTACTTTAGAGAGACAGAAACAGATCACATAGGAGAGTTTCATGCTCACTGAAAAAGTTACCTGAGAATCATGGCTATTAATACTAGTTAAAAGGAGAAATCATTCACTTTTACTACAGAATTAGAAACAATGCAACAGACGTTTTTAAAAATTATATTTAATACAAGTGAATAGATTAGAAGATCTGAAATGTTATAAAGCAATATACACAATGAATAAATAATTTGCACAGGAGAGTCATGTCTACATTATGTAACACTGTCTAGTATGGGAATACGTAAAGTAAATCCAGTGACAATGGAGGAAGTCCATAAAAATGCTAACCTGTCTTCCCTTGTATGAAATTGTTCAAGTATAAAAATCCAATACAGTGTAAAATAGTATTCAATTTAGTTTAAGAATAAAAATTGCAAGTATTGCAGTTTCAGAAGAAAAAATGTAAAGCAGCATTTAAAAACTACACAAACTACATAAGAATAGTGTTACAGCGATGAATTACCAATAAATGAGACCTACACAAGCAAAAATCAGAGAAGGAAGCATGAAACTAGCAATGTAGCTTGTTTAAAAAAAAAACTCAAGACTAAAATAAACTAAAATGTGTTAATGTAAAAGTATTCTCTTATACAGTGCACATATGAATTTAAATAAATCCAAGTCAACATCTTTAGTTGAATAGGTTAATATTTAATATGCTACATCTAGACCTACTAAATAATTTATGCCATGAGATGAATACATAATTTTACAGCGTCACATCTAAAGTTCCTTTCTTTAGAGTGCAGCATAGTAAAACTTAAAAATAAATATCTTAAATAGCATTACTATTAAGGCACAGTATAAACCACATTATCATTAACCATTGAAGAATTGTAATCTCAATAACCTTGTTGTCTCAGGTACTGTATTCACTAATAAATAGTTTTAAATAGGACTCTGAAATAGATACTAAAAAGTGTAAAATCATTTAAAAAGGGGGGGGGATAAACATCCTTAAGACGGTTCTTAAGGGTTTAGCATCTGCAAACTTCACCTGCCTTTATTCCCAAGTCCCAAGTCAACACAATAAATAGAAAGAGAAGGCTGTTGTAGTAAATGCCTGATCCTGTTTAGAGATCAGAATTGCTGACACCAGCAGATACAAGTTTCCCAAAATTGAAACAGGATGGGGAGAGGGATTAGAATGTGACAAGCTCATCAAACAAGCACAAGTGATGTGTTCTTTCCAGAACTGTGTGTGTTATTGATTGTCTGTACAGCTGTTGCACCCATTAATTCCACATCACTTGCTCCACCGTCCCACTCGTCCACAGGACAGATGAGAAAATAGCTTTGGTGCCTGTCCACCATTGTACCCACTGCCACGCTCCTACATTGATTGTTCGATGCCCGGTTTTGAGATAGTACGGACACTACCTTCTTCCTTGAAAAAGTCCTATAGGCCGTAGTGACTGCTTAAAAATGACAATCAGTGCGTTCGCCGTTTTGTTTGTAAGAAAAAAAAAATCTGCTTTTTAAACGTAATTCAAGCTACATATTGCTCTCTCTGTATTCCCTGGTTCAACTAGATTCAAATAGCATTTTCTAACTTGTAAAAGGCAGTTTGCTTCCCTGATACTATGAAAAGAGCAAAAATAAAAATCCCATTACAAAAGTGAAGTCCCATCGGTACTCCGGCTCCCATTCACTGCGGAGCAGCCTTTCCGTTTACTCAGGCTCTTTGGGATCGATTTCCAAAACTGCGCCCAGGCCCCTCCTTCTTAGCTCTTTTACATCTAGGACACTACTATAAAAAAAATAAGATTTCTGCTTCACAATAGCATTGCTCTTTTTTTTTTTTTTTTTTTTTTTAAAGCTGTTAAGTCAATGTTAACTCTCTCATTAGCAACTAAAAATTGGAAAATTGGGAGGGAACGAGAAAACAATTCAACTTTGATCAGATGGCTGGTCTATTGCATTCGGTCTGTTTGCAGCTGCTGGGGCTGATACTGGCCAAATGCTGCGGCAGCGGCAGCTGCTGCCGCGGCTGCAGCTGCAGACCCAGGTGCGGCAGCGGTGATGGGCTGCTGGACGGCATAGCCATAGCCTCCAGCGGTGACATATCCTGCAGCAGCTGGAGAGGCCGCGTAGGGGTACTGGTCATAGGCAGCGGCGGCAGCTGCGGCAGCAGCAGCTGCTGAGTACTGTGCATATGCAGCTCCAGTGTAATCTATGTATGGCGTGGTGGAGGCCGCAGCTGCTGTGGGCTGGACATGTGGAATGACCACTCCAGGCTGCACAAAAGCCTGCGGGTAGACATAGTGGGCAGGTATCCTGTGGAGAAATAGGAGACAAAGTCAGGCAGCCGTCACCTCCGATCTGTAGCATTTGTTGTTCAGAGATGAGACAAACTCAAATTTAGTGGTTATTATGAACATAGGGTTGCCACAATATCTTTCTAGTGGTCCATTGAAAGCACTCTGGCCAAAGTCATGGAGCACCCCCCAAAATAATTCACCCGTGAAAAAAGGATGACATGCTCCCTGCTAGAATTTTTCACTTAGGATTATTTAGACCCATTGCATATTACTGTTGCGAAGTTTAGAAAATAAATCAAGGTTGGTGAGGGGTGTGCACACATAATAAAGTTTTAATGAAATAAGTCTTTAGAAAATTTTGTATGGGGTTCATATAAGAAAAATAGCTAGCAAATAGAAAAATTCATAGCTGTGTATACAAGACTCAAAAGTAATACCATATGCGATCACCCAGGTCTGCGGGGGTGACGGCCAGTTTGTCAAAACTAAAATTTCCACAAAGTCCATATGGCTGTTATCATGGCAACCCTACTGGAAATTGCTATGCAGACTCGGCACACATTAATCTCTCCGCAACCTCAGTCACCCTTATTAAAAATGATAATTAACAAAAAAGAAGCAGGCGACAAAATAAAAACAGGAGTTTAAAAGTTCACAAGTGTGGTAAACACAGCAGAATCACACTTCTCAAACGAACTGTAGTGCGGCTCACTCTGTCACAAGAGGCTGTCGTGGGAAGCTACAAAAATGCTATTAACATTCATGGCAGTGATTCCCAAAGACGGGTGCAGCACACTTTGTTTCTTTCTTGCTCTCTTATTTATCCATAAAAATCCATAAGGACACAATGGTCAACCAAACCTGTTTGACTACCAGGCACCTGAGCGTCAGCCATCTTGTTTATCTCTATGCAAGACAGACAGAAGGAGTGGTGGGGGACACACAGCAGGCCAGGGAAAAGGCAAGGGCAGAAGAGACAACCAAATACTTCTAAAGTTCACAGAAACTTAAAAGGCATACATTATAAGGCAACATTTATTCTGTACATTGACTTTTATTCTCCAAATCAACAGAAATAGATTTACTATCGTATCTATTTTAAATCTGCCCTACTAGTTAATACTTTGTAAGGATCGACTATATGATTATGCATTACCCTGCAAAAGTTCAAGAGAGAGAAACAAAACCAAGAACCTTTTAAAATTATACATTCACGGATCAGGTACAAGACAGACATCAATGAGCTTACTTAAAAGTTAATTTGGTTAAAGAATAAATCATGAGAGATGTAAAAAGAACCCCATGCATCTTAATTCTCACTCCTGCGATCCGCTACTGTCCATTTATAAAACACTAACTCCAATATTTATTTTCATCTTTCTTTAAAACGGTCTCCATCAAAACCCCTGCTCTTTCTAAAATACGACACTAGAATGCTATCAGATTTCAACAATCCCAACTTATAAGAAGTAGAAGCACAAGTAACAATCTTCAAATTTTAAAGAACTCAAAACAAGATTTCATATTTAGATTTTTCAGAAGCATAGATTTTGCTTTGCCTTTCCAGAATTCTACTGAAAGCATTCATTAATGGACATCTATGGAAAAGATAATTTTATCAGAGGGTAGTGAACTTTGACCCCGGTGATAAAAATACATTCAATATTACTAGAATTGTAGATCTTTCCCAGTGCCAGGAGAAACGACGTCATCAAGTGTTTCTGAGGACACTTAGAGATGTTCTCAACGGCTTATCAGAAACCAGATGCGTGGTCATGCTCACAACTCCGAACTTCGCTGCAGATCAGGTGACCGGCTCATTCTCAGCGACAGGTGTGGCTTTATAAAACACTGTCCCTGCTGCCCCCACGTCCACAATGTGCAGACACGGCTAAGAGAGCCTCCTCCCCTGCCAGTTTACATGTGGTGATAGACAGCAGTGGCTGCAGCCGGGCTATTTTTGATCCTGTCATGCGACAAGGGTTTCCAGCGGGTAAAATGTCTTTATAAGGCCAAAGTAAAGCATCTATCAGCTGCAAAGGCCAGCCAGTATGAGCCTCACTGATACTGAAACATTAACCCTTTGGACTCTGAAAGTTTCAAGGACGACACAGTGGTTGTTAGGTTTGTAGCTTCGATTAAGGCTGTTAGCCAAAAAGAAGGTATGTATTCCATAAAAAGGCAGGACAAAATTCTCTCTCACCCCTCTGTGTCTCTGTCCCTGTCTGTCTCTTTGTCTCTCTCTCTCTCTTTCTCTCTGTGGGGGGAGGGTATGAATTTGAAAAAATGCATTTACATATAGGAAGGGTTGCTCAGAGGACTCTTATCTCTGCTTTTACTTTCCATTAAGAAATAATTCCGAGTTGATAAAGGCAACCAATGAAAGTATAATTCTGGGGGCGGATCAGACGCCTACATGAACTCTAGCAAGGGAAAAGAAGATGTCTGGCAGGCGAATGAAAAGCTAGGACCCGTAAAGCTTAGGGAAAAGGAGAACGCTGGAGACCACGGAAAGCCCTACATATCATGGATCAGGAAGGAAGGCCAAGTGGACTAAAGGGGAGGGACAAAAGGGGAGAGCACACTTTGGAACCAATTCCTGCATTAGGAGTTCTTTTGATTGCCAACAGAACCCACCGAAGCCATTTGGAATCTTCTTCCTTTTACATTTCTAACAATATCCTTTCCTGCAGTTAGTTAAACACTGAGTACATATGCCTAGCACTTCCAAAAGCCCAAGAGCAAAGCCGATATTTTAGGTCACTTTCAAAGAAAAGTTGCCACGTACTCTTTCTCTTCCTGTCTCTTCAGGCCCCTCTGACATCTCTGTGACTTGGAAGTAACATGCTGACTTCCTCTTCCAATCTACTGAACAAAACTGCTGACAAAGTATCATCTCATTCATTTGTTCAAAGGGCTTCTCGACTTGTGACATCATGGACCAAACGATGTGCATGTTTCTTAAATCTTGGCCTGTTGGGCCTTTTATGCACCTGAACCTAAACTACTTCTAGTGTTTCTTTCCATCTTTCCTTGAACCCAGCTCAACTGGGCTCCTCAGAGTTTCCTGGACATGCCACAGAATCCCAGGTCCTTGCCTTGGTTATGCCAATTGGTCCCTCACCTGGGATGCCAATCCTCACTCCGCCTGGGCCTGCTGAAATCAAAGCCCCTTCCACCCTTCCACCTTGCTCTAGCATTCACGATGTGTACAGCCTTCACGAATTTTTGTTTCACCTTTTATTCTCACATTTTTCATGTGTGAAATGGACTAAAATTATCAAACCCAACTTGCTGCATGTTAAATAAAGTGATCTATGGGGAGAGCCTCCAACGACAAGCACACTGAGTGTCTGGTAAAAGAGTTCCTTGTCCTCACCTCCCTACAAATTCTAGGACAATTTCTACTTTCATGAAGAGTTCTGAAACCACTGAGCTATACTACTCTCTCCCTTCCAGCTTTTGAGGTCAGGCAGACCATGATTTTGAACCTAGAATCAGACTTGAACACTTCCTAGTCCTGTGGTTGGGGTAGTTAATTAAGCTTCCCTCATCTTAGTTTTTTGTTTGTTCATGTGCGTGTTTTGCCCATGGAAAGAACAATAACAGTTCCTTTTTTAAATACTCACTGTGAGAATTAAATTATATAATTTATGCAAATCCCTTTCCAGTATCATGGAGCAGATGCTGGGTAAATGTTAGTTACAGTCCCTCCTGCCCCTCTGCCCACAGTGGACATAATAAGCATCTAGCATAGGAGTATTGCACCTACCACAAAACCTAGCACTAAAATATATATGGAGTAAACGCTTAAGTCTATGCTCTACCTGGTCTACACAAGTCCAACTATTTGTCTTCACAGATCTGCGGTCTATCCTGTCCAAGGCTGCAATAAGAAAATGCAGCCTTCAAACATAAGCTACTAATATGGTATTATTCAGCAAATTTACAAGGTTCTCTATCTCTGCCCACTGTATTAAATCAGAAATTATTCCAGGCCAATATTTTGCCTTTGAAGACCCAGGGCAACCTGGGGGCCATTTAAGGACCACATCAAAATAACAGTTTCATCACTAGAATTTCAAACAAGTCAAATAAAATTTAAAATTCTCAAGCTTCTTTCCAGGCCTAAAATAAGAATATTTGGCATTCGAACAGAATTTAGGATGACCAGGTGTGATTTGTTGGGTACAGACTCAGAACTACAGCAGAGTTGAGAATCCCTTAAAAAAGAAAGAGAAAGTTTACTTGGTCCACCTGGAATGCTATCTATTCCTAATAAGTTCAAACAATTTATGCACACAGTACTGATCACCATCCTTTATACCGACAGTTAATATTAGAAGAGATGAAAAACAAAAAGTTACTATCAAAACATGTTTGATTTAAAATTTTAATACGACATATTCTACTCTGGTGGTTCTTACTCTCCTTGTGGTACTTTCTTTCTCAAGGATCTTTAAGGACAATCACAACTAGGCCAAATGTTTATACCTAGCTGTCAAGACCTTCCATTTAGTCTGGTTTCTCCATGTACCAAATTTTTTGTCCTCCGAGGCTTTGTTCATGTTTTCTACTTTATACTCTTCAGACATATTCAATCGTCCTTTAACCTGCCCAAGACTATTGGCCTAAGTCAAGTTCAGTTCTACCTTACTCTGCTACAGCCTTGTCCAGTTCTTCCAATTCATCTATTTCTTGCTAGTCTGAAATCCATTTGTAGTTGAAACCATACCAAGTCATTCAGCAATTAGTGATCCTTGATGGGTTTGTTATTTTTTGCTTCCCAAACAAATGCATAATTTCTTAATTTTGCACAGTGAAAAAAATGAATATATACAACAACCCATCATTTTTGGCAGTATCTAGGTTGGCTTAGATGGGAACTTTGATGCATAACTATGTGTATGGGCTTTTTCTAATCATATTGGACAAAAGATTTTAGCTAAAGCAAGTTAGATTTGGCAATAAGAGTAAGATCCTGTTATGGCAAAGGGAAGGTAATAAAGTGTTTATGGAAAATACAACTTCATTGTTTTAATTCAAATTGTTACTTTTTTTTTGTCTATTCTTGGAGACACATATGATAGAATCTATGTAGGTAGACTCCAGCCTTGTAGGTTATGTATGTAAATATTTAGGCCTTAAGCTAGAGTAGAAATGAGTACTAAGGAGAGAATACTCTGGACAACTAGCACATTTAAAGAGGAAGTTTAAATGTCTGATATTAGGATTACAGGAATATTGATCAGGTAAAACACACCCCAAACAAACTTTAGCATCCAGGAAAATTGTAGGTAGTGACCTCCCACCCATATTATGTCTAAATGGAAAAGAACTGAGACCTCGGAACAGGAAAGCGGGTAATGACAGGGCCTGGTGCTAACACAAGTATGAGCACCTGTTAGGTCTATAAGGAGGAAGTCAGTACTAAGCTACTCAAAACAGAAACAAAAATTAAAAAACAAAAAAAAAAAACTGGCTAGTGTTAATAAAGTCTGAAGAGAGCTGTTGAACCTTTAAATTAGAAGACCTAAAAGTGGATACGCATTATAAAAGAAAGAATCCCATTCCCAGACAACTTCCCATAAAACAGAAACTTAGGACATGCAAGCAATGAATCTGTATTCTCACAGAGAGAAATCACACAATTTAGCACTCACTACAAAGATATGGTTAAATGGAAGTCAGGCTATAGCTTAAAAAGCAGGGGGGGAAAAAAGGCCCTTTGCTTCTCATGGCAAAGTGAAAAATCCACACTCCTCAACACCACCACCAAAACCAAAACACAAAGAGCCCCTTCCCCGAGGAAAAGAAAACTTTCACTACAGCTCTTTTCAATTAAGTAAAAAGCACACAGTTTAGCTATCAACACCACTTCATGACTGTAATAAATAAAATAAAGCACACGGAGGGCTATTGACTATTGTGAAAAATAAAACAACAACACCAACATCCATGCATCGTTAATCACCATCTGAGCTTGTGTGTCTGAGTCTACCGGTTACAGAGTTTAATTCCAAACAGAACTATTCCACCTCTTATCATGGTATCCTTCTCATCAGTTAGCTTAACTGTATACGAGCCCTGTCAGGTTAGAAAGAGATAAATACAATTGAGTCAAGTTGAACAGCAGTAATGATGACGGGACACAATCGTCTGGTACACAAGTCATACCTGGTATTTTTGTGTTCTGTTTTGTTTTGTTTTGCTAATCATAAGTTCAACATTTGTGTGTTTTGGAGGTTGCAATACTTGGGTCAGATAACTTGACTCATCTAAAAATATTTATAGTATTTGATTTAAAAATACACAAACATATATAAATATGCATCACCAGGAACATTTTGTGACATGTTGATCTTGTCTGTATATAACAAAGAGGCAGATGAACGGAAGACAGCCTTATTAACACTTCACAGGGCCGAAAGAACTGACTCACCCGAAAGGTCTTTGTATGAGGGCTGGATGAAGTTGTTGAACACCAAAGGCAAAACCTAATAATAAAACAGAACACATTCTCAGTTTGTGTATAGTTAAGTACTTACTACGCCCACATGTAAAATGTAATCCCAACTTTTGATTAAAAAAGAGAAGCATCCTGGTGTGATACTTTAGAGAACATATATGTGTGTATATTTTAAAAGTTATTTTTATCAATGTTATCATTGATACAGAATAAAAGTTTTAACAGACTACAAATGGAAACTTAAAAAAATAAAAGCCGCTAAGTTTTGTTGGCAGATACAGAATAAGACCACAGAAAAATTAGACCAAAGAAAAATGCTCATGAAATGAAACTAACGACAACGGAACTTGACAGTGAAGTTACATGTCACAAATAAGCCTACAGTTCTCACCCAGGATCCATTAAAAAGTCTGTAATTTGGAGAATTTTGGAATTCCAAAGCATTTGAACAATGCTTTGGAAAATTATGGGTTTTACAGTTCACAGTATTAGAATTAATGAAAACAAGCTCTTCTTGCTTGCCCAAGGAAATAATTACCTCTATAGTTAACTCTTGATTATTTATGCTAACACAAAATGCAGTGTGGCAGACAATTCAAAAGGTCACGTCTTCACGGGAAAAATGCCGCTGCTCACCTTTGGCATCTAATAGCTCATGACTTCAAGTAAGTTATTTCTCATCTCTAAGTAAGCAACATTTTTAAAACTCTGGACCATGAGTAGGTGATGTCACTCTACTTTCTTGGCTACTATTCTGTGATTCTATGTTAGAGCTTTACCATGGGGATACCACCTCCACCCCATGCCTCCCTGGGGTCAGTGTTCAAGTCAGATTGCCTACTCTGAGAACAGCATAACTGATGATAAAAGCAAAGACCACACTAACCAGGGAGGTGCACTAGTTGTAGTTAACAAATTGGGCCCTTATAATCCCCATAATTCACATTTTTAGCTACAAGTGGCTAGCTAAAATTGGAAACTTGAGAGTAGATTACAAATGCATACCATATAGAAAAGCAACTCTTGTGTCTAATTTCTAAACTATTCAGATCCCAAGATCTTTGTTTTGAACACAGGTACATTTCAAATCCTGAAAGGGGTATTTTATCTTTTATCTTCAATGCTTCGGCAGAATAATCAGCCACAGAAGTTTGCCAAACACATCTATAGATTCTCAGGAAGCCAGTGTCTTCTGGATCTGGGAAACACTCTACCCAGAAGTGGGGGGATTCAGGGAGGAGGAGCGGGAGACAGACATTTCTCACCTGGTTGCATGATCCTTGGTTTTGCTCCTAAGTATGCCAGATTCACATTGGCCTTTCTGCCGTCAATGATGGGGTTGGGGTCCTTGCAGGCCCTTTCAGCAGCAGCCCGATCAGCCATGGTGACCTTAGCAACACACACACACACACACACACACATACACACACATAGACAAATACACAAAGCTCTAAATTAACCCCGGAAAGAAACCCAAACGGCACTGGAGAAGTCATGCTGGAGAAACTGAGATCAAACTTTTTTCTTTCTTTCTCTTTTTTCCTTCTTTCATTCTTTTCCTGAACATTATACCGCAATCCCCCGCCCCTTTAAAAAAGAAAAGAAAAGAAAAGGAGGAAGGGACAAACCCTCCACCCCAACCGAACCCTAAATCCTGAGTGCCGATAGGGCCTAGCAGAGATTTTGGAAGCCTGGATTTTTAAAACTCCTGTAGATCCTCGGGCCTCCACCTGCACCACCCCCTCCAGATCCCTAAACGACCGGCTGTTTGTTTTAAACAAAGTTCAGCCTCACATCTGCCCTACGGTCCCAACCACCGGTAAACACTAACCAACGACAATAGCCATTGTCCTACTCTGGGGGCACCCTGCTCTTCGGCAGCTGAATCTGCGCGTTTAAATCTCCAGGAAGCTAACAGTGCTGTCTCGCTTCAGCAAAGGATTATTCTTCTTATTTTTTAAGAACCTACCTTTGCAATTAAAAAGGTGGGGGTGTGATTGGCGGGGACGAGCCCCAGTCCTCACCGGGGGTACCCCTCCCTACCCCAGGCGAAACGCCAGAAGACAAGCATTTTTACAAAGCAACGGCGCACCTAACAACCGGCCTCAACCCAGGATTGCAACTGCGGGGCTACGGCCCCCTCCCTCGCGGCCCGCCGCACCCCAAATCCGGCGATGCTCACAGTTCTCTCCTTCCACCCCTTCCTCGCCCGGGCCCCGACACAGACCCGCGCGGAGTCCCCGCGGAACCCGGCCCTCCCTCCTCGAGCGCCGCTGCACGCAAAGTTTCAGCTCAGCGCGGGCCGAAGGGGCAGCACCGCTCCGAGTCCCGCCGAGCCCCTCGCCGCGGCTCAGACACCCCCCCCCACGCCGGCCGAGCGCCACTCGGTGCCTCCTCGCCCGGCTCTTTGTCGCCATCGCCCCCCGCCTCAAACCCCAACCCATGCAACTTACAAATCCATAGCCCCGGGACTTGCCGGTCTGCCGGTCAGTGATGACCACCGCCTCCTCGATCTCGCCGAAGACCTCGAAGTACTTGCGCAGGCTGGCGTCGGTGGTGTGGTAGGGCAGCCCCCCCACGAAGATCTTGGTGTACGTCGTGTCCTTCTGCGTCGTGTGCATCTTCGCGCCCGCCCCGCGACTCGGGCTCCGGCTCCGGCTCTGGCTCGGGCTCCGACTCCGGCTGCGGCTCGGCCCGCGGCTGCGCCTCCTCCTCGGGCTGCGCGCGTCCCGCAGCCTCCCGCGGCCGCCGGGGCCCGAGGGCGCGCGCGGGGCGAGGGCGGCGGCGAGGCGGGGGCGAGCGACCGGGGGCGGCCGGGGGTGTGGGGCGCGCGGCTCGCGAAGTCACCGGCAGCGCGGGAGAGTCGACTTGGCTCTCTCCTCCCGCCCCCCCTGCCGGTCACCGCACAGATTCTCCGGATCGTCTGGGTCTGGGCTGGGAGCCGGGTCTAGAGACTGTGCGCGCGTTTCCACTCACCCCGTGGGGAGGTTAAAAAATACGCCAAGAGTGGGTGGCCGTCCGGCGAAGAGGAGGGTGCCTTTAGAGGTAGACTGTTCGTTCTCGGAAACTGCCCTAGGCGGGGCGCGGGGAGGGTCGGCGGGAGCGCGTCCGAGCGCGGAGGTGGCGGCGGGGGGCGCAGCAGGGTGCCCGCGCGGCTTCGGCTTGCGTCTGTCCCTCCCGCCGCGGAAGCTGGAAGACCAGTGCGGAGCGCGTCTCTCCGCCCCTCTGCTCCCTTCCCCCGCGGGCCGGGGGTCGAACAGCTGGGGAGGGGGCGGGCCGGACGCCTGCGATTGGCCGGGACAGCACCTGGGGCGCCCGGCGCCGCCGCCCCCCAGCTGTTGGGAACAGCTGCTTCTCTGCCGGCGCGGCGCGGCGCGGCGCGGCACTGGGTCGCCGGGCTTGGGTTCTGTCGCCGGCGCTGGGTAGGGCTGACAGCGGCTGGAGGCGGCCTGGCTTTGGCGTCGCCTGCTCTCTCACCCGTCAAAGTCCTAGGTCCCCGGCGCGGCCTCAACCGGGACCCAGACTGCCGAGACTGCGTCTGAGAGGGGAGCTGCGTTGCTTTCCAAAGCCGACGACGCGAGCTCTTTTCGCTAGGCCTTGGTGAAAGGGCCGGCGACCTGGACCGGCAAGCTGGGGGTCTTGAGGCCTGGGGTGCTCAACAGAGGTTGGCCTCTCCTAGGCACCCAGGGCCCAGGATCTCGGTCCACGGAACCGAGGTGGATACGTTGGGGGTCTGGAGAGTGAGGAGGGCCCCCCAACTTTCCTTGGCCCCAAAGAGCTGGAGCTGGGGGAGAAACCAGAGAGGTACAGAGCCAGAGGGAGCAGTAAGAGGAAAGATCTAGTACTGGAGGGTGGCTGAGAGTCATTAGCTTTAATCGCTTGCGGCGCTGCCAAAGGTAGATAACCATGTCCGTCAGGCACTGCCTTCTATTTCGGAGGATCATAAATTAGTACTTCAGCCCCCACCGAATCACCAAATTTTGTTTCCTCCCTAACAGTTACTCAAGAAGATGGGTACAGATGTCTCATCATAAGCCCGCCCCTCTTTCCAAGTGAAGAATTTATTTTCTATTTGAATTACAAATGTGTTTAGTGACTTGACCTCATCTATTTTGTCTAGATGTAACTGTAAAATTTATAATTTAAAAAAAAATCAACTTGTTATGTAACTGCTGATTTCTACCTGCAAGCACTTGTAGAACAGTCCACCTCCCCTATATTTCTTAATTTAACACCGTTTTTTCTCCCCGCAACTTTTTTTAATCAAAAGTACTTTTAAGTAGACTTTAGAATCAGTTATATTTGAGGTTTGGATGAAGACAATTCATGGGAGCAACACATTTCACCCACTACAGTCAGTGCACAATTTCCTTTTAAGTCCTTGCCACTAGGAGCATCCCTGAAGTCCTCACATTAATTGCCCTAAGCCACATCATTTATTTCCTTTAAAGCAGGTCAGTGTGTTAACCTGTTAGAGAGGCACAGACGTACTTTTTCTTTTCTCAGGGCACCTTTGCCGTCACCCAAGAGGATGAGAAATGTTGCATTTGCAAAAGCTAATGAGAATGCAAATACTCCTATGCAAAACATTAAACTCATCCTGCTGACTTCTGCATGAGGTTGACTTTTTGAGGTTATTGGGGTTTTGTCTTTTTTTTTGTAAGTTTAAACCTCCAGCAGGAAATACGGAGAAATGAGAAATCTAACTGAAGTTAAAAGTTTCCAATGCAATTAAAAAAAAAAATCAGTTTTATAGACAGATGAGAGCCAGAAAGTGGAAATGTAAACAGCACCCTCTCCTCGTTGCTTAACTCACATACAGGTTCAAAAGGGACTCTGGGTACTGCTATGATGAAAGATAATTGTTAAAAATTAGGAAAAGCAAAGCAGGCTCTGAAACAGAGGAGGCATGTTTTTTGATATTTAACATCCATCTTGCGGTGTCACTTAAGAATTACAGTACTCTGCTGAGGCTCTGGCAAAATCCTTTGGTGAGTGGAAGTTACTTACCAAGAAGCCTTGGAAGGATGACTTCAGCTTTCTTGTCTCTTTCTACCTGGACAGGGTGCCCACCCTGGAGAGGATAATCTCAGGGGAAAAGGGTATCTGGAAGTAAAGCCAGCAGCTTAGACACTCAGTAGGTGAATTCTGATCCCAGATTGGGATAACTGTGTCCTTGGACTGGGCTTTTGGAAATAAGATGCTTCTTTGCCATTGATCCCCAGCAAATAATGCAGCCACTCTTCCCATGATCCTTTGCAACCCCTGACTGCTGTACCTTCTTCCTTTCAAGTGGACAGTAAATATTTGATAATTTTGTTAGAAATTTTGTTTCATTTTGTACAAGGTGATACGAGGATATTCCCTAATTTTTGAATTCCAGAGATACCTGAAGCATTACTAATCAATGCTCTGGTGTTATGTGAATCTTTGAGAACAAAATTTAAGAGGGATGGTGATTCCTTATTTGCCAACGCTGTTTATATTTTCCAAACCTATTTAAGTGGGAGACAGAATTCATATCCAATTTGGCTCCACAACCTTCACCAAATGTCCACCTTAGGCAGGCACTGTGCTAGGCATAACCGATACCCGTGTGGGTTTTGTTTTACAACTACACCAAGTGAACGCAGTTACAATGGCCAGATCCATTCCTGGTGAATTTATGAACTTGAGCCATCAAACCATGTAGCCCTGGGGCTGTAAAATCTTTCTGAATTCCAAGTTTCAAGGTTATTAAGTACCAAATATTTCTGAACAATTACCCATTACAAATTCAGGTTTGAAAAACAATACTTAGGTAATCATTTTGCTTTCCCAGTTGCCTTTGGCAGAGGATACTTGTATATTCATCAGCCTTGTGCAATAGGATGTGTGCTTCTTTGGAAAGAAAGAGCCATAAAACACTGTAAAAGTTACAAGCTTGTCATGTCCAAATTAGTGCACACAGATGACCCTGAATCCTTGGTTCCTATTCCTTGGCAAGATCGATCCTATTTTATTATTTACAGTAAATTATTGTTCACTTTGTTCAAACATTGTATCTGACTGTTAAAGGCCAGAACCAAAATTTGAGATTCATTTATCTGTTTTCTCTTTATCCCCTCCCCCTTAAATTAATTATGAAAGGCAACCAAAGGCTTACAAGCTTTTAGAAGAAGTTTGTTTAAAAAGAGTAATAGTTCATGAAGGTTGAGGAGCACTCTTCTGGCTCTTCAAGGCTCCTACTTAAAGGCAGTAGCACTTTGGATGAGACGCTAGATACTTCTGGGTAGGGATAGTATCATGGGTGTCACTAGATCTGAAGCACCGAAACCCTCAGAGAAGTTCTGTTCACAATTAGCACTAAAGAAATATTTACTGAAAAGAATTAGTACCTTAAAGACAATCTCTCAATTTCTTAAGCTTGATGGGAAGAAATACATTCTTTTTGTTTTGTTTTGTTTTTGTTTTTGTGTTTGTTTTTAAGACATGCATTCCTGCACCTGCCTGGCAAGCTTGAGGGCCTGAGTTCAATTCCAGATTACCCCTCCAATTAAAAAAAAAAAACAAAACAAAAACAAAAACAGAGAAATACATTCTTGATGGAGCTACTTGCAAAATACTTAAGCCAGGTATTTAGTTTTTCAAGAAAAGAAAACCAAATGTAGGAACTGTTTTAGCTTCCTTTGAGAGACTTTGTGAATATTCTAATATAAAAGCCCACAGATTTTCTTGTCTTTGGAGAAGTCGTATGTCAGCTGTAGTTCTGATTCTTTGGGTGGGTTAGTGATTCTCTTATGGTAGTACCAGGTCACAAATGTGTCTCATAAGTTCTGCATGTATTTCATTTCATTGTTTTTTTTCCATGCTGAGGATTGAACCCAGGGTCCTGGTGTGCTGGGGAAATGATCTATCTGAGCTGCACCCCCAGCCCAGTCTGCTGCTGTTATTTTAGTGTGCAGAAGAGGTAGTTGGAAAACTAGTCAATGCAGATCATATCCACCTCTGAGGGAAATCTATTCATGCTGCATTAAATCACATCTAAGCTGGTAAGTAAAGTGAAATGGAAATTTGAAATTGTTATTCAATCATTAAAGTCATAATGATTCTTTCATATAAAATATCTCCAAACACAACAGGACAGTAGGATTGTTTAGGAAGTCAAGACAAGAGCAAAAAGGAACAAGACAGGACACAATAAAGTTCATTACCAACGTCATATTGCAAACAATTTCCCCCAGCCTGGGTAGAGGTAGTTTTAGGTGTGACCACACTTGAGATTCTGTTACATAAATCCGGGAGACATGGAAGAGAATGGAAACATTTTAAACCTACAGTGTGCTTCTTTGCATTTTAAATTCAGGGTGTACTTTGGTCTTAAGTCTTTAAGCAGTGAATCTCAGAGCTGCCAAGTTATTTTTAGGGAACCGATGGTACTTTCCAAATGTATTGAATGACCTCTCTCTCGATGACAGATTCATTCTAATGATGTTGCCTGTGTGCTGGGCAAAGTGTGCAGAACTGTGGAATTAGCCTTGGATCCCAAGACAGGAAATTGAGGGTCTTGTCTGGGTATCAGTAACTAGCTTCAAGATCTTCTTTGGTTTGTTCCATTACAAAGCACAAATGTAAGGTGGGAGGCAGGCCTCATACGACAGCACTTGCCTAGCATGCTAAGGACCCCAGCACTGCAAAAATAAACAACACGAAAACAAAAACAAAACCGCACAGAAAATGCTCTGATAGGTTTCCCTGAGTAGACACATCACAGAATGGAGGATGCTGCTTGTCTTTTTTGTATAAAGATGTATTTTGAGGGGCATCTTAGATTTAGGAGATAGCCCTGGGCTAATATGCAAGTACTATTTCTTTTAAACTACTTGAGATTATTCTGTAAGATTAATATTTTCTGTAATAGCAGTGGAAGGGCATATGCACAATAGAAAATTATGAAAAAAAATTAAGGTATACAAAGAAAAAATAAAAATCACCTACAATTCTACTCCTTAAAAAAAACACCATTGGCATTTCAGAGTAACTAACTGTGCCTTTCTTGTACATCAATACACCCATGTAAGTGTACAAACATGAGTTCACTCTACATTCTGTTTTTCCATCAACTTTTTCGACCTGAATGGTGAAATATTTTTCCTTATCACTCAATAGTTTCTACAATTCATTTTAGATGCCAAATAGCATTTTATCTTGTCAATCTTCTAACATTTATCTAAGTAATTTTCTTTGAGGGGTTATTTATACTATTTCCTATTGTTTTCCCACTGTGAAAAGCATTAATACTCTTGTAAATAAATAGTTTTACACATGGCTGTTTCCTACTTAAGGCTGGTTCCATAAGGGACTTTGTTGTGTCTACCAGTAAGTCTCTGACTCCTCAAATGGCGTTTGGCACATAGTCAGTGCTTAAATATTTGTCAGATGAATGAATACATTCTTACAAGTTTATATGTTAGGTCGAAGGCTATGCCCATATTTAGATCTTTTAGTATGCAGTGCCAAAGTGTCCTCCAGACAGTAGCATCAGGTTTTTCAGTGTCCCTTAACACTGCTGTATTCGATAAAATTATTTTAGTTGCCAATGAGAAAAATCCTAAACTACACTGGCTTAAATAACAAAAAGGAATTCGTGGTCTCTGGTTCCTATAATTGAAGGGCCCAAGAAGCAGGTCAGTGTTCAGGTGTGACTTGAGCCCCGTATTTCCACCAAGACTGTTGCTCCATTCATTGGGATACCTTTCCCTTTGTTCCCCTTTGATAGTTGCCTTATTCCTAAACTGACTCCTTCTACATAGCAAGAGGCCTCAGGCGGCTGCCAGGGTCATGAGCTTCCCTACTCAGATGGGGAACAGGGTGAAAAGGGGTAGAAGTGAATTGGGTTTTTGCCCAGTTATCAAATGAAAGTCGCTCTCCTTTGTATTGTGTCACGTAACATTGCAAAATCTCCCTTGACTGGATCTCAGAGGGCAAGGGAATGTGATTGCTGATGGGCTTTGGATGGTACCCCATTTCATATTCCCATTGTAAGACCAACCCTCAAGGCCAGGGCATGAAATGACACTGATTGTCCCATCCCTGGAACTGGAAGTGAGATGAATGTCATCACACACCATGGCTGTGAGATTCTGTTCTTTGGGAAGAAGAATTGATAGAGTGAATGCTTTAGAAACAACAAAAAACCTATTTTGAATATCTCGCATTTCATTTTTAAAATGTATGTATTTTCTAGGGTAAAAAATGCTCACTTTTCACTTGTGCCCCCCTTCCCCATATACCTCTGGGTCATTTGTTTTTCTCTGGAGAGCTGCCTCTATTTTAAAATGAGGTTTGGGTTTTTCCCCCTTTGATTTGTAAGAGAATTTAAAAGAACTGTTTTGAGAGACCCAAGCTGTGTAACACACCATCCAGTCCAACCCCTTATACTGAAATTAAAAAAGTGAGGCCTAGAGAGAATTGGGATTTAAATAAGCTTTATAAATTTAAATTTAAATTCTTAAAGAAACATTTGTTAAATCAGATATCATTTGGGTGCTCTCAGTTTCATAAATCCAAGTGTTTAGTGGGTATTGGGTATCATCACATATGTATACACTCATCTGACTGTTACCTAGGTCAAGATGTAGAACATTTGGATCAACTCCTAAGATGACTCTGTATCCTTTCTCAGTCACTGACAACCCCCTTGTGTGTGCACACGCACATGACCCCTGTGCTATCATTGTAGTTTATTTTTTGCCTGTTCTTGATTTCCATATAAACCAAGCCACAGAGAATCTACCCTTCCCTCTTTGGTATCTTTAGTCAACTCACAATCACACTGGAAGATGTTGACACCTGTTTCTCAGTCATTGGAGGGAACACCAATATGCACAGGAAAAAATCATCGTGTCTTCAGCCCGCCCTCGGGAGGACCTTCAGCTTCGAGGCAGCTGTGCCTTCTTAGCCTCTCCTCCATCAGTCACTCATGTGGGCCACACTAGGAGGACGCATGGCCGTGGGGCTGTAGCTTTCTTCCTCTAGTGTGTAGAATATCCCCCTACATGTGGTTTCACTTTCTGTAATCAACTCAGCCCAAAGTATTGAATGGGGAATTCCAGAAATATGCAGTTCGCTAAGTTTTAAATCGCATCCCACTTGGAGTAGCATGATGGAATCTCATGCTCTCCTTCTCTGTGCAGGACATGAAGCATCCCTTTGTCCATGGATCCGAGCTCTGTACATGAGAACCTGGTTGTCAGATCAACTGTCACAGTATCACAGTGCTTCTGTTCAAGTATCCCATGTTTTGCTTTATAATAGCCCTGAGATGTTAGAATAATGAAAAAAGCAATTTTATTACACTATAGCGTTATATTTGTTCAACTTTATTAGTGGATCCTGTTGTTAATATCTTATGTGTCCAACTTATAAATCTAATTTTCTCATAAGTATATATTTATAGGGAAAAGCTTAATATATATAAAATTTGGTAATAAATGTGCTTGAATGCAGGCACCCACTTGGAGTCTTGGACTGTAACCATTGCACATAATGGGGTGTTATGGATTAAAAACTGGTGTTCAACTTTTAATTCAGCTGGTGTTGAGTAAAGATGGCCCACCTGAAGAAAGTTGCCAGCATAAATAGAGACGTGAAGAAGAAGAGCGAGCTGTTGTAGGTTCTTTCAAGAGTTGCTGTTAGAGCCGATGGTTCTTCCGGAGGTGATTGTCATGCTGGCTTCCCCAATATGGATTCAGCCATTATCACTGGAGGAGCTCGGAACCTCATCAGTGAGAGTGGCTGTGGTTCACATTGCAGGAGCCCTGCTCCTCACATTGTGCATCACTTCCTGGCTCCGGAGGGGAAGCTGTGTGCTGGAGAAGTTTGTCACGCTGGACTTCCTGACCTGTGCTCAACTGTTATCGTCTGAGGAGCGCAGGACCTCGTTGCCGCTGAGGGTGGCTGTGGTGCTCTTCAGGGCAGCCCCGCTTCTTCTTTTGAGTGTGACTTCTTGGCTCCCATGTAGAACCCTCAACCCACTGCACAGCTCCTTCACCCCGCTGCCATAGACTTCCTACTCTCACCGCTGACCTTTGGCCTCACCGGCACAGAACAGTAAAATATACTGGCGTGAGTCCTTATTGTGGGCTCTTAGATTTCCAGTTGGATTTGTGGGAGGCATTGTCATGTGTTTTGGGTCTTTAGCTGGACTCTTGCATGACATTGCTGTGGGATTTAGGCCCTCAGCTAAATATCCTGGATCTTTAGTGTTGTGGACAGATTTTCCTGCACTTTCTTGTGATTAACTCTGGGTGACTATTATAAAACAGTATTACAAATCCTGTGTCCTTTATGTTGTTCTCCCTGTAACCCCTGACTACAACAGTGGGGATTACTGTACTCCTGTGTGTGACTGCAGAAGGTTCTCGGTTGGCATTCCCAGCTCCTGGTAGAAGAGGGCTTCATTGTCCAAGAGGACCTGGGAGGTGTACCATAGTGTCCGTCACAGTCTACCTCCTCTGATTCTTGGGTTAACATCTTTGTACATTGAAGGATGGCTCTTTTAGGAGTCCCATCCTCCTTTTCCTGAGAGAATTTAGAAGTGAAAGGTAAATGGAATGAACCACAGCTGCCAGGTGGTCTGGCACTCATGCTCCCCTTCCTCACTGTCCATCCTGGGTTCCTGTCACCCTCAGCTAGCATTCTGCTTGGACTTGGGGGGTTGCCTGCTCATAGGTGTCAGTCAGGATTATCCAGAGAAATAAAGCCAAGAGGGTCTGCATCTCTCAGACTGATCTATTTTAAGGAATTCATATATTTTGTGGGCTGGCAAGTCAGTTCTGCAGGGGAGGTCAGCAGGTGGAAAACTCAGGCAGGGCTACTATTGTATTAAAGTCCTGAGGCGGAATTGTTTCTTTTCCAAGAAATCTCAGATTTTGTTCTCCCAGCCTTTAACTGATTAGGTGAGATTCACTCGTATTATTGAGAATAATCTTTACTTAAAAGTCAACAGTGTTTGACCAAACACAGCGTAGCCCAAGTAGAGACATAAAGACAACCATTCCAGGTGTGACCCAGACCTTCCACCCTGAGGACTATGAGCCCTCGACTACCACGCCCCCGTCATGATGTGGCTGCTGTACTCATCCATTTCCTGTCAAAGCAGAGCAAGGGACTAGCTCACACCAAACAGATTCCAGCCTCAGTGTGAAGCGGCCTATTTCCTCCGGATGGTTGGGGTCCACGCTTTGTCAGAATGGTGATGCCTCGTCTGCTGGTTCTTGGACCTAATGCTCTGACACCAGCTGGGTGCCCAACAATTCAGCTCAATTCTGATACTAAACACCCAGAGTTAATGCAGAGCCCACACATCATGGGTTCAGTCCAACAAAACTTCCCCAACTTCAGACACCAGCCTCAACGGGGGCCCTATGTGACCCACACGTTGCCCAGCTGACTATTAAAATCACAGGTTCCTAAAAATCCTTCCTCAGGCTCTGGAACCTGAAGGAATGACTCAGAGAACACAGCAAAGTGTGTTACTCATGATTTCCAGTTTATTATAAAAGATGCAATTCAGGAAAAGTCAAGTGGAATACATGTGTGGGGGTGGGGTGGGAGCGTCCAGCAGCCTCCCAGCAACCCCCGTGTTCAACCCTGCAGCCCCTTGAACCTTTATGGGGATTTCATTACATAGACATGGTAGATTAAATTGTTAACCACTGGCTGGGGGTGGAGGTGGGAAGGGATGGGACTGAAATTCTGAACTCTTTTACCCTCTGCTAGCTTTTTCTGGTAACTAGCCCCCAACCTCAAGCCCCGCTTTCCATGAGTCATCTCATTAGCATTCAAGGACAGTAAACTCCAAGGGTTTTAGGAGCGCTATGACAGGAACTGAAAACGAAGTCTGAGAGCCAATGAATGGGCGGCCCTGCTCACCAACAACCCTTTGGGCCCTCTGTCAAGCTTGGGTGGCCAGTCCCTGAAACTTAGGGCTCTCTGAGCTAAGAGAAAACTCTACCAGAAACCACAGCCAGAGTCACACTCGACCCTGTGTAACCCACGATGTGTGGGCTCTGCATTAACTCTGGGTGCTTAGTGTCAGAACTGAGTTGAATTGTTGGGCACCCAGTTGGTGTCAGAGCATTGGGGAATTGCTTGTTGGTACTGGAAAACACACATCTGGTGTTAGAAGAAATCAGGCAGGGACAAGTAGCCATATAAGGGCCACTGATTTAAAGTACATACTCCCCAGTCTTAAAACCTCTCCAAGAGAGCGCTGTGTTTTCAGCAAGTGACTCTGTCCTTCCATTGGGCTGGGCCCTTCTGTTCAGTGAGTTGTGTAACATGAGCAGTGGACCCTATGGTCCTGTGCTGGGTATGGTATCTCCTTTATTGCAAGTGGGTCTTCTGGTGTATTGAAAAGTTACGTGGAATCCTGCGCTCATGGGTTAATTATCGTTTCCTGTGGGCAGAAAAGGCAAAGTCCCAGAGGAGGTATTTATACCTGTTGTAATGTCTTTCCTGAGTGGGAAGAGTCTAGGGTCGTTGCCAAGGGACTGGTTGGCCTCATGGAGGGATGGGATGTGCTGTAGAACCAGCATTTGTCTCTGCTTCTGCCTCATTAGTCATCTGATCAGCCTCAAGTTGCGCTGCGGGGCTCCATCCCTGCCATCATAGTGGCTCTATTATGAACCCATGATGGAAAGCAGCTGACATCAGCTGGTCAAGCCATTTTATCTACCTCACTGTGGTCCATGTGCTTTGTGAAGGTTGCATTCTAATGTTCATGAATGTATTTACAAGGTTCTTCACATTTTTGTGCTTACTGCCACAGCTACTGTACACCTGTGTCTTTTCTTCTCAAAACTTCCTAGTCTCTGATCTTCTAATCATTCTCCTCCAGATCTCTGACCAGATGGCCAAACAGTTGCCATCATTATTTTTTCATACTCTATCCTGGAGCAGGTGTCTGCACAAAGGTGGATGACCTGGAGCAGTGCCTGGCCACTCACAGGAGGAGGAGGTCCCTTTTCCAGGTCACCTCTGAGTGGGGCTCTAGGAAAGATACTACCTGGATTTTGGCTTCCCCAGTTACAGGCAGATCCATCTATGAACCAGGCTGGGTGATTTCCTATCCTGTCAGATGGCTCTAAGGTAGCCACAGGTGTGTGCCAAAAGATGCATGCTGGCTCCGCAGTGCTGAGGAGGTGGAGTCTATACCACCTGCTTGTGTAGGACTGTCCCTCTGATCCTGCTCCTCCCACTTCTGGTTGTAGCACTTCTGTCTTATGACAAACTGTCTTTGGGTTTATTCAATCTTAGACCTTGGTGGTTGTAACGGAACCCTGCTCATGACAGGGAGTTGTGGATGCATGGTCACTTTATGCCCTATGGTTGGGCATTTTGTCTCTACCAAGGCCCAATAACATACTGTTATTACAGCTATTTTTGAAGAATGCATTATTATCTGTTGCAATTGGAATTATTTTCCTCTGGAACCCTGAGATCTATGCTGTCATTCTCTTACAAGAACTTTTCATAAACTTACATTGCATCTTTACCCATCACTGATGTCTCAAATTGCGTGTGATCTTAGGGTGTCTGGCCCAAGTGACACAACCATTTGCACCTCAGCCTGGACTTGATGTGGTGCTCTTTCCTGATTGGACCCACTGAGAGTGTGTAGTCTTTCATCCTGCCTGTTATATTGGTAGGAGAAATAGTCCTTGGTGTAGAATGTATGGTTCTATGACTCAGAGGCCCACCAGGCATTGTATTGTTTTCTTAATGGAAGGAGGTGACAAATGTGATAGTTTGTCCTTTACTTTGGAGGGTATTTCTAAAGTTTTACTGATATGGCCGGGTCCTGGATATTCATAGAGTGTATCTCCCTCCCTCTGAAGCACATGTGTCTTTACAAAGGTTTCTGTTTCTTTCTTAGCTGGTCCAGTCAGCGTGATGCTATCACAGTGGATCATGTGATGTTTTGTTGAATGTCTGGCCATTCATGTGTCTTAGGTCATTATTTTTTCACACAGATTTTGGTCCCATTCCAATTTTATTTCTCCTCTGGGAATTCAATTATATCTGTATCACAGTACTTTAATATTTTTTCACAGGTCCCTGAAGCTGTGTTCATTTTTATCATTAAAAATTTTTCTCTCTGTTTTTCAGGCTAACAGTTTTTACTGATCTGTCTTAATGTTTGCTAACTCTTTTCTCTGCTACCTTTAATGCGCCTTTAAACCAAATGAGCGTACCATTTCAATGACTTTACTTTCTGCAATAGATTCCTTATGTTTTAAGTTTCCATTTCTTTGCACAGATTCTCTTTTTTGTTCTTTCATTAAGACTATATTACATTTTTTTTAAACCATAAGACTGCTTAATGTCATTGCTAAGTCAATATCTGGACCATTTCAGAATGGCTTTTTATTGACTTCTTTTTTTCCAACAGTACATCACAATTATCTACTTCTTAGCATATCCAGTGTTTTTTTTTTTTTTAATTAAAAAGGGCCTTTGGAAATCATACATTAGAGAGATTGTGGACACTGTTATGCTTCTTTAAAGATTGTCAAATGTTATGCAACATGGGAGTTAAGTTACTACCTTTGATGTATGACGCTTTTGTTTTATATTTTGTTAAGGGTGAGCTATGGAGGTGTTTCCCAAGCCCACCAAAATCTTCAGAAGCAGAAATCAATGAGTTCTTTCTTCTCCGAAGATTTTGTATGGATATGGCTTTAGTCTTCTTTTAAAGTAGATCTAGAGTAGAATTTAATCTCGAGTATAGCTGTTGATTCTGAAGGGGAACCTTTTGGGTGCCCCGATTGGATCTTGGGATATTATGAGTTGTTGGCTAGAAGAAAATTTCTTTTTTTAATTTTTACTTTTTATTCGTACATGTTTGCAGTAACCGATGATTACATTCATCATGGTGAGTTGGTACATGTATGTACCACATCATAATTCTTTTATATTAGGCTGAAATTTCAGTACTCTTTGGCACTTGCTTGTCCTCTTTCTTTATTTTTTTATTTTTTTTTTTCCAAAACAGTCAGTGTCTAGAAAGTCTCATGCAGTCTTACCCTATGTAGACACAACCTTCTTCACAGACAAAGACTTATAAGGGAATCCCTACACCCTCACCACCTGCCTCCTTCCTTTCAGAGTTCCCTTTTCCTGGTACTCTGCCCCATAGATTTAGACAATTTATCTTCCCCAATCTCTAACTCTTTCCCCTTAACTTTGGAAGGCAGCCAAGGTCTACTGGGACTGTAGTTCCCAGTGCCATGGTCAAGAATTTGTCCCCAGAGAACCAGGGCAAGCATAATGTTCAACTCAGGATTGCTGCCCCTCAGGGATTTTAGCCTTGTGTTGTTTATTGTCAAATGCCTGAACACAGTACCCGCATACATTTTGCCGGCTCTTATAGTGGTTTAGAGAGAAAGAGCCAACCTTTTCTTTTCTTTCCTTTCCTTTTCTTTTCTTTTTCTTTTTCTTTCTTTTTTTTTTTTTTTTTTTTTTTTTTTTTTTTTTTTTTTTTTTTTTTTTTTTTTTTTTTTTTTTTTTTTTTTTTTTTTTTTTTTTTTTTTTTTTTTTTTTTTGTCTTTTTGAGACAGGGTCTCACAATGCAGTTCAGACCGGCCTTGAGCTCATTTTGTAGCCCAAGCTGGTCTTGAGCTTGCAACGATCTTCCTGCCTCAGCCTCCCAAGTGCTGGGATTACAGGCATGCACCACCACACGTGGCTGAAAGGGCCAATCTTGTACTATTATTTTAATTTTCCATAGTAGGAGCAAAATGCTACATTCTAGAATTATACTTTAAAAGAAACTTGAAGTTGTAGTATGATGTAACTGATTCATAATCAGTCATAATGGCACACATTTAAAGTATACAATTTGATGGATTTTTACATATGTATGCACACATTTTACACACATGTGCACACACACACATACCAAGCTATCACCACAAATGATGATGAATCTTTCTAACACCTCAAAAGTTACCTTATGTCTCTTTGAAATCCTTGATTTCTGTCCCTGTCCTTGTCCCCAGCCAACTACTAATCTGCATGGCTATTATTATAAATTAGTTCAACCAGGTGTGGTGGTGCGTGCCTGTAATCCCAGCACTTGGGAGGCTGAGGCAGGAGGTTTGCTGTAAGTTCAAGGTTAGCCTGGGTTACAAAGTGAGTTCAAGGCCAGCCTGAACTGCAGAGCGAGACCCTGTCTCAAGAAGACAAAACAAACCAACAAACCAACAAATTAGTTCAATTTCCAGTATTTTATACAGAAGGAATAATTGGGTACTTTTTTTATTCCTTTTAGTACTACAGTTTTGAGATTCACCCATGTAAATTAGTACTTTGTAATTTTTAAATTTCTCAGTAGTATTCCCTTGAATGAAAGTGGGACAATTTACTTATCCACTCACCTGTTGGTGAAATTTTGAGTTGTTCCTAATTTATTCTGATGGCTAGAGTGAGGAGCTCTATGATAGAGTGTTTGCCTAGTGGGCATGAGGCCCTTAGTATTTGTCTTGGTTAATTTTTACTCATTGCTCAGACAAATTACCTGATGCCCAAAATTAGGGAAGGAAAGGTTTATTTCTTACAGTTTCTCGGGAGTTTCAATCCATACTTAGTTGGCAGCATGGCGTGGCGGGGCTGCCGTTCATGGCGGTCGCAACCACAAGGTGCGCTGGCGAGAGAGAGGGCGGAAGCCAGCAAAAGGAAGACCCACCTCCTTTACACTGTATCTCAGCTTCACCCCTGGGTGGGTGCAGCACTCATATCACCAATCCCAGCACTAGACAATAAACCGAACACAAGCAAGTGCCGGACTTAGCCCCATCAAAAGTTTATAAGGACTTGGGGGGACATAGCCCCAATCTAGTATTGTAATCCCAAATATTGAGTATGGTAGTCCAAGTATTGTAATCCTTTTTCTAGTCTTCCTCACAATCCAAGAAGTTATACTTATAATTCCACTGAGACGTTATTGGAATCCTGGCAAATTAATTCTAATCTACCACCTCCAATGCAACCCATGGCGAGAGTAAAGACTCTGAGACATATTCAAGGTTAAGGGCAGCCAAGGGGTCCTGAGTCCAAGCCTCGTGAGGATATGTGGACAAAGGCCTTGATCCTAGGCCTCTCCCAGAATTTATTAACTAGTGAAGCAAGGGGGTGGCTTGAGGATGAGTGGCAGTGAGGATGGCAGGAACTACGTGAGTAACTTGAGCTGGTTGGCAAGGTGGTGAGAAAAGTATCTCTGCAAAGTGCAGAGATAAAGATATGCAGGGGGATCAATTTGCATAACCCAATCAAGACAGCAATTGAATTGTTTTAGGAGACTGCTGCTTCAGTTTCTGATATGCAAACTTTATGCCCTGGGAACTCATAGCCTCTTTCTCGAGGCTCATACCCAGTTGACATTCCTTGGAGCTCAGTGGCTCTGCCATCCCACTGTGCCTATATGTTTTACAAAGGTCGCTATGGGAGGAAACAGGACACTGTCTGATGGCTTTAAAGACTACATACCAGTACCTGCTTCTGATATGTAAACTTTTATGCCCTGGGAACTCATAGCCTCTTTCTCGAGGCTCATACCCAGTTGACATTCCTTGGAGCTCACTGGCTCTGCCATCCCACTGTGCCTATATGTTTTACAAAGGTCGCTATGGGAGGAAACAGGATACTGTCTGATGGCTTTAAAGACTACATACCAGTACCTGCTTCTGATATGTAAACTTTTATGCCCTGGGAACTCATAACCTCTTTCTTGAGGCTCATACCCAGTTGACATTCCTGGAGCTCATTGGCTCTGCCATCCCACTGTGCCTATATGTTTTACAGAGATCACTATGAGAGGAAACAGGACACTGTCGGATGGCTTTAGAGATTACATACCAGTACCTCAGCTAGCCTTATTTGCAACGCTTAGAGTCAATTGAAGCGTGAAGGAAATACCATAGTCAGCTCTGTATATATCAACATAAGGGAATAAGTCTCAATATAATCAAAGTTGCAGCAATTGTTCTGCATTCAAAGGGACCCGCTCAAGTTGTCTCCCACACTTGGTTCAATCCCCATTACTGCCAGCAAACAACCAAAATCAAACTTGTGATTAACTTACATGTACAAAAGTCAGTGTGGACATGCTCTTTCATTACTTTTGGGTAAGTATCAGGGTAGAATGAACATCTAAAGAGATATGCAGTTAACTTTTTAAACCTCTGCTGAATCTACACATCTTGAAGGTTTGATAAGTTGTATTTATTTCCATCATCATTCGACTTAAAATATTTTCTAATTTTCATTTTGGTTTTTTTTTAAACCAGTGGTTCATTCAGTAGTATGTTAGTTAATTTTCAAACACTTAAGAGTTTTTCTAGTTATCTTTCTATTTTTCAATTCTATTTGATTTCACATATTGGCCACAGACATGCACTGTATGATTTTAATCCCTTGACCATGTGAAACTCGTTGAAATGTATTCACAGAATATATTCTATTTTGATAAATATTCCATGTGCACTTGAAAAGGATATACCCTACAATTACAGTGTAGTGTTCTAAGTACATTAGGTTGAATTATTAAGGTTACTAGTGGTTTTGTTATCTTATTTTGTCAGTTATTAAGAAAAATTTTGTAAATTCTGCAACTATGATGGTAGGTTTTTCTGTCCCTCTGTTTAGTTCAACTTTTGTTTTGCCTTTGCTTTTGTTTTTTGAGATTGGGTCCTACCAGGCAGCTCAGACTGACCACAAACTCATCAAAATCCTCCTGACTTAGTCTTTCAAGTGCTGGGATTATAGAGGTACACCACCATGCCTGACTTAGTTCTGTCAAATTTTGCTTTCTGTGTTTTGAAGGTGTATTACTAAGTACATACAAACTTATGATTCTTTCTTACTGATTTGATCTCTGCTTTGAAATGTCCCTCTTTCTCTCTCACAATGATTTTTTACCTTAAAATCAACTTTATATAATATTGATAGAGCCATGGCAGCTTTAAGCTAGTATTTGATTGAGACATCTTTTCCATTTTAAAAATTTCACCTATTTGTGTGTCTCTCTCTCTTTTTTTTTTTTTTTTTTGCTGCACCAGGAATTGAACTCACAACCTCGCACCTGTCAGACAGGTGCTTAAGTTACTGAGCCAAACTCCCAGCCCTTGTGTCTTTACATTTACTGCAGACTTGGATCTTTTTTTTACAGGCAATCTGATAGTCTTAGTGTTATTACTGAGTATTTAACCTATTTAAATTTGTTATTGATGTACAGTAATTGGATTTAGTCTGCTACTTTATTATTTTCTATTTGTTCTGCCTGATGTCTCTTTATTCATCCTTTCCTGTCATTATTCCCTTATATTTGCTGTTTTAGTTTTTGCCATAACATTATTCTTGCAATGGTTCCCTTAGAAATTATAAAACACATTCTTGATTTATTATAGTTTATTACACCACATCCTGAAAAATACAGTAATTTTAACTTCATTTACCCTTTCATGTTCTGCCAATTCAAAGATGTACTTAACTTGGTGTATATTTTACATCATACACATATTACTTTAAATGATCATTAATCTTTTATATTTACCTACATCTTTACCCTTTCAGGTGCTTTTTATTGCTTCTTGCTTTCATTTTCTTTCAATAATTATTTGTGTCATCTCTTAAAGAACTTCCTTAAATACTTCTTATAAAGCTGGTCCTCTGACAATGTATTTGCTTAAACTTTGTTTTCTTGAAAGTATTGACATTTTTTCATTTATTAGAGCTATTTTCCCCCATATAACCTAGAATTCAAGGTTGTCAGTTATTTTTTGGCACTATTATAATACCTTCTGGCTTCAACCATTTATGGTGCAAAATCAACTTTCATTCAGATAGCTTTCTTCTTGAGGGCAATGTTTATATTTTTAAACTGCTTTTAAGATTTCTTTCTTTCCCTTCCTTTCTTTTTTTTCTTATTATCAGCACTTTTATTATGATGCCCTTAGTTATGATTTTCTTTGTATCTCTGTTTGGGTTTTGTTGATCTTCTGGAATGTATGTCTTTCAGCATATTTAAAATATAATATGGATATTATTTCATCAAACTTTTCCTATTTTATTTTCTCTTTCAATTGAGGAGAAATATCTCACTTCATCTCCATTGCTATATACTACATCCTTTAATCATGCTCTGATCCCTCATTCTGTTTTTTTTTTTTCACTCTCTGCTTTAATTTGGTTATTTCTGCTCAGTTGTCTTTCAGATCACTATTACTTGTCTTCTGCTCTGTTCTGTTAAGCACAAGTAACTTCTAGTTGTAGATATTGTACTCTGTAGTTCTAGAATGTTCATTTAACAATTCTATAAATTATAATCCTTTGCTGAAATGTTCCATATTTTACCTACAGTCTGCTTCGCATAACATTTGCTGTTATTCTGAAGTCCTTGAATGCTAACTCCAATATTTGGCTCTTTTCTATGCCTGATTTTATTGATGATTTTTTCTCTTGATTATTGCAATTTTTTTTCTCCAACTATTCATCTATCTAGTAATTTTTTGGGGGGAGGTACCAGGGGTCGAACTCATGACCTCACACTTGCCAGGCAGGCATTTGTGCTACTGAGCTATATCTCTGACCCCCTGGTAATTTTTATTGAATGTTGAATTGTGTGTTGCAGAAGCTTGATGTTATGGTACTTTCCTCCAAAGTATGTTGAATTTTATATTGGTAGGCATTTAAATATCTGGCAGACCATCTTGAGTCTGTTAAGATTTGGATTTCGATTTTTAAAAGTGAATGATTTTCATTTCCCCTCCCTTATTCTTAGAAAGTAGCTCTCACCCCTTGTGCACATATGGACTTGGTGGAGTCTGGGGTGAGCGGTACTGTGTTCATTCTTCAGTTTGATGAGGCCAGACTTTTTAGATCTTCTCAGCATTTTGTACTTTTAATTTTTTTGTTATTAGCCTCCCCAAAAGGCTGTGTGTGGGGGGTGGTGGTGGTGGGGCTTCCCGTCTTCATAAGTATGTACCACTTAGTTTAAAATCCAAAGGTAATTTTTAAGCAGAATTTTCTGGTCTTTATCTTTAATTCTTTTTAGCTGGAATTTGCCCACCAAATCTCAGCATCCTTAGCAGATCCAAACTCTGATCTGTCCCTGCCACCCTCCTTCTGAAACTGACAGTGGGTTTGAGCTCTATTTATCTGTACTATGATTGGAAAATAACTTGAGAAAGAAATCTAGAGTGGGTGCTGGACTCCTCTGATGTATTTTTCCTCAAGAACTGTACCCATGAGCTAATTGCTTTCTATTGTCTTGCAACAATCTTACGTATCTCATCCAATGCTATAGTTCTTACTTAATGATGTGAGGGTAATTCTGATACAAGTTTCTTTATTGTGGCTCAAACTGGAAATTAAAAAAAAAATCAATGTTAAATGTGGATATTTTTGATGAAAAGTGCTTTATATTAAAACTATTGATCTATATCTTCCTTTTCAAAATTTCTCAAACATGTCTTGAAGACTGTTACACAGTCATCATCATACCTATTTAATTGGACTTCCGACAAATTTTAAATAAAAATTTAAAAGATTAAATGAACTAAGGTCAACATTAAGAGAAAAATTTCCAATGCAAATGTGTCTCTCCAGAGCTACATAGTCATAAACTATAAAAATTTACTGACTTAAAATTCTTTCTCCCTCCTTCATCAGAGTATAGATTTACATCATTCCTTCAAAATGTAGTTCTCAGATTGTGTTCACTGATATAATCACTTACAGCTATTACCTTGGTATACACATGTAAATTTTTGAAGGGAAGATGGGCAGGAGGAATCCCAAGTATTTGCCTAAGTGAGGGATCCTCCCATGCTGCCTCCACCGTGGGGCAGAAAGGGGCTGCATCCGTTTCTAAATGCATGGCTTTGCTAGTTAGAGCGTCATGGTGCTTTGCGATGCCTTGGGTTTTTTCTCCCCCAGATGATGTTTTCTAGGTCTGCAAACATTCCAGATGTTTGCAGGACTTCTATCTATAAGCTTAAAGCACTCCATTTAGAAAGCAATTCAGTGGGCTCTGGCAAAAGAGACAAATGCCAATAAACTAATGAAAAAGCACACCAAAATGTCAAAACACAGTCGAGTTTCTGTCCATAGTCTATAGTGATTCTAGGAGGACCTTTCGGAGATCAATAAAGCTTTCCATACTGTGTTTTAAATTACCTAAATGAGCCGGGCGTGGTGGCGCACGCCTTTAATCCCAGCACTCGGGAGGCTGAGGTAGGCGGAGCGTTGTAAGTTCGAGGCCGGCTTGGGCTACAACGCGGCGCAAGGCCGACCTGAGCTACATAGTGCGACCCTGCCTCAAAAAAAAAAAACCAGGGCCGGGAGTTTGGCTCAGTGGCTTAAGTGCCTGCTCTGGCAGGTGCAAAGCTGTGAGTTCAATCCCCGGTGCCACAAAAAAAAAAAAAAAAAAAAAAAAAAATAAATTACCTAAATGGTGAAAGTAATGTTATAAAGGTTAATATGCATATAGGTTTAAAATATGCTATTTCTTTCCATTTACAAAGTAAAGCACTTTATCCAGCTATCCCCGTAGAATCACAGTGAAACAACCCAAATATTTTACGAAAATAATTTATTTTGGTTTATCTTCTCTGTTTCTATCTATACTACACAGCACCAAAATAGTTGGCCTTCTTTGCCTATTAAACTGTGTCATTTTCTGCCTACACTGAAAACCAATCTGAGCATCGGATATTTTGATTAAAGAAGTGTTTCTTCTAATTTAAAAGGTCAGTTGGATATTTTTCTAGTTTGGGGGAATGTTAAGGTAGTTTTCCTTGTAGTTTTGAAAGTGAGATATTTTATATAATTTTCTTCTTGCAACTTCAACCTTCCTTTTTTTTATCTTGCACTGTTATGGATAAAAACTATCATTAATATTTTAACACACATGTACACAAATATATACACATACAATACACATACAGGTATTTTCACATGGAAAGTATTTTGTTAAGTCTTCCTTGTATTTTGCAAGAGCTATCATAGTATTACATACTAAAATAAATTAGCCTAGGTCCAAACAAAATGTATATATATATGTGCATGAGATATTCACATTTTCTTAAAAGTGTGTTTCTTAGCTAACATATTGTGTATGTATAATGTTATATATGTACAGACATACCTATACACACATGTATATTTAAATACTTGAGGTAGCAATGTTATCATCTCAGCTGATAAATTTGGGAAGAATAAAAATTTTTTTTAGATGTTTTCCTTTACTTATTAGTATGTTTGCAGCACATGATGTTTACATTTCTCATGTGGATTTGGTCCATGTACATAGCACATCTTAGTTCCTGCTTTCATCTCTTTTGCTGTGCTCCCTTTCTATCTCTTGGTGCCCTTCCCATTTGAGAAAGATCTAGCCCCCTACTTCCTTTTATCTAAATTTTATTTTGCTCTTCATTTATAATTTGAGATTCTCACATAGGAGAAACCAATATTCCTTATTAGTACAGTATCACAGTTTTGGAGAACTTTCAAAATATTAGAAAATCCAAGCCTATCTCCCTATTTTACTGTAACCATCTTGGAAATATAAAAATAATCTTTTCTAATGCCAAAATGCATTGGTTAAGATTTGTATTATTCTTGGACCATACTTATCCAAAAAAGATGAATTTTAAAAGATAGATTGTGCAACCTTACTTTATATCTTTTTGGTTTAAGGCAAAGGGGGACTTTCTGAAAAGTGGTTGGTATGAATGATGTAACCTGATTTCTCTGCCACTCTTTTATTAATATTAGACTATCACATACTTTATCTCAGCAAAAACCTCTTAAACTTTTATAAACCAGTGGAAAGAGGTAGAACATGAGGGCTTTAGAAGAACTAGATGAGCAAACAAATGTTTAACCATAAATAGTGATTGACATGTTGGGAGAAAGGGTTGTTTTTTTCTTCACATGAAAATCAGTGAGCTGCTGAACAGTACCTATTTACACATGTCAGAATCAAAGGATTGGAGCAATTGTCTGTAATAGCACAGAATATGTAATGTACTAAAAAGAATGGGTAAAAATTCCAAAATGTGATCTGTCTCTCTTGGTCTGGAGGAGTCCAAATTGTTTAAACACCCTGGGAGAAGAGAAGCATCTCAGGAATGGTGGAGTAATAGCCTTAAATCTTTTCTCCTACAAACACAATGAGAATATGGGTAAAAATCACCAAAATTAACTTTTTCAGAACTTTGCAAATTCATTAAGACCTGCAACAATTAAGGAGTGCGTGCTTACTAAAGAAAATCTGTCAAATCTGGGTGCGGTATTTTTTTCTTCTCGAATTTTCATCCTCTTCTCCCCAGTTCTACAGTGGCCTTGAAATCTGACAGTGTTCCAATCGTGATATACATGATAAAAGTACCCTCGCAGCCACCAGAGAGGACAAAATGGGGCTGGAGCATCCTGCAAAACACTATTTGCGAGAAGTATCCTTGTTTGACCTGTCTAGTGGCTCCCTGAAAACCTCCACTCCTAGTTTGTCTTTATTTGACCGCAGGCAGAAAGCACTCAGCAGACAGCTTTTTTCCTAGCGCACTTGTCAAAAAACTTCTGGAGGCAATTGTTTAACATTGTAGCTGCCTAAGGCATTGTAGCTGTCTTAATCTGTTCAGGTTACTAGAATAAAAATACCCATATTTCGGGTGGCTTATAAACAACAAAAATTTATTTTTTTCCAGTTCTGGAGGCTGGTATGTCCAATATCAAGACATCGTTGGATTCAATGCTTGGTGAAGACCTACTGCCCTGTTTGTAGGTGGCAACCCTTTTCCACTGTATCCTCTGTTCTTTTTTAAGGGCACTCATCGCATTCATAAAGGCTCCACCTTCATGAATCACCCCTCAAGACCTCATCTTTTAATATGAACACCACTGCAACACGTAAATTTGGGGTGAACATAGACATTCAGTTCATTGCAATTGGTAAAAACCAAAGATGGCTAAAAGATTTAAAACAAACAGCTTGGGAATGAGTTGTGGTTAGAAAGCTTTGAAAACCTGTGCCATATTCCTGGGAGTCTAGAAAGCTACACACATGTGCAAGTCTGTGGTCATAGCTGAGAAAGATCTGAGAAGACACTAATTTCCTTTACCTGACCTTGAGTTCTGTACAGGCAGGAAGCAAAGGCCAAATGCAGTTTTACATTGCTGGAACAGCGAATACTTTGTGTCCCAACATGTGGACAAAGCTTGTAGAAAAGCCTGAGAGACTTATTCATTGGTCAAATGCATTTAAGAAATATTTATTTTCAATAGTAGGGAGGGGGTGACTGATTTCTAGAGTTGCCATATTATTTCATTTTATTTTTATTTAATTTTTGTTTTTGAAACAATGTCTCACTATGTAGTTCAGGTTAGCCTCGAACTCACTATGTAGCCCAAGGTAGCCTTGAACTCACGGCAATCCTTCTAGCTCCACCTATTATATTATTTTAAAAGTCCAGTTTTAACAGATTTCTAATAAAAAATTATGAGTCATGCAAAGACAGAGTAAGGCTCCTGCACAGGGGCAAAAGAAAGCTCTGGGACACCTTGCAGTATAACAACATCCGTGTAATGATAATTCTAGAGGAGAGAAAGAAAAAAGTCAGAAAAAATATTGCAAGCAATTTTGGTTGAAAAATGCTCAAATTACATGAACACATTAATCTACACATTCATGGAACTTGATAAACTGTAAACAAGGTACACATATTTTGTAGTATAATTGTCAAAATTCAAAGTCAGTTGTGATACAAATATAATACAGAAAACAATTGTCTTTCTACATGTTTGAAATGCACAATCCAAAAATAAAACAAAATTAAGAAAATAATTCCACTTTTCAAAAGAAGTACAAATGGGCACTAAGTACATGGGAAAAAATGTTCAGTATGTTTGGGCCATTAGAAAAATGCAAATAAAATCAACCCTGAGATTCCATCTCACACCAGTAAGAATGGTTATTAGCAAGGACTCAAAAAACAATTGCTAGTAAGGCTATGGGGAAAAAGGAACCCTTTTGTATCGTTGATAGGAATGTAAATTAATACAGTCACTATTACAAAGAAGAAAATTCCATTCAAACAGTATAAAACTACTTAAAATAAATTTACCAAATAAATGTTAAGGCTTGGGCAATGAAAACTACAAAACATCATTAAAGGAAATAAAAGAAGGCCTACATATGGAAAGGCAGCCTATGTTCATGAATTGAAACTTAATATTATGATGGTAATACTTTCCAGACTGAACTGAAAATTCAGGCCAATGCTTTAAAAATCCCAGCTTCTTTTCCTTCTTTTTTTGTGTAGAATTGAAAAGCGGATCCTAACATTCACTTGAAAAATTGCAAGAGACCCAGAAAACCCAAAATAGTCTTGAAAAAGAAAACAAAGTAGGAGGTTTTCTGTTTCCTGATTTCCAAACTTCCCTTAACCTCAACAAGATGGCAGAATAGAAGGTACCCAGCCCATCTGCCCTCACTGAAACAAATACTTAGCAGCCATCGACAGGCTTTGGAGAAAAACCTCAGTGTCCATCACTGGACGAATACATAAGGGAAATGTGCTAGATACACACACACGAAATGTATTATTCAGCATTAGAAAACTAGGAAACCCTGTCATCTGTGGCAACACAAATAAACCTGAAGAAGACTGTGCAAAGTGAAATACACTAGTTACAGAAAGATAAATACTACTCCCTTATATGGAGAGCCCAAAGAATTTGAATTTGCAAAAGCAGAGAATACTTTCATTGCTATCTGGGCCTAGGGGTATAAAAAATGGAGAGATGTTTTCAAATGCAACAAAATTTTAGTTCTGGAGGATAAATAAAAATCTAGATGTGTCATGTACAGTATGGTGACTTTAGTTAATAGCACAGTGTTATACAATTGAAATTTGCTAACAGACTAGACCTTAAGTGTTCTTAGGGCAAATACATGCACACATAAACACAGAGGCGACTTGTTGGCTTGATTATGGTGATCATTTCACAATGTATGTTTGTATCAAAATATCATTTTATATATTTTAAATATATACAGTTTTATTTCTGGAAAAAAACACTACAAAACTGTGATAATCAAGACAGTATGGCACTAGCATTAAGCTGGTCATACAGATCAATGGAATAGTATTGAGATTCCAAAAGTAAATCCATATATTTTGACAAGTATGCTAAGAAAATTAAATAAGAAAGGGATTATATTTTCACCAATTGTGCTGACAATTAGATATCCATCTACATGCCAAAAAAAAAATTAAGTTGGATTCCTATCTCAAGACATATGCCAAAATTAACCCAAAATGAATTAGAGTTCTAAATGTGAGAGCTAAAAATATAAAACTTTCAGAAGTAAACATAGGAGTAAATCTTCACGATCTTCAATGGTTTCTTAGAAATGATGCCATGTATATAATCACCAAAAATATATAGATAAATTAGACTATGTGCTTTGAAGGACACAGTCAAGAGAGTAAAAACACAACTCAAAGAATGGAAATAATATTTACAAATAGTATACTTAATAAGACATTTGTATTCAAAATATATAAAAATTTCAATAATAAGATGCAAGTAGCACAATTTTTAAAATAAGAGAGCAATTTAGACATTTTTCCAAAGTACATAGTTAAGTGGCCAATAAGGACATAAAAAGATGCCCAACATAATCATCAAGAATATACAAATTAAAACCACAGTGAGATGAAAAATATGTAAAATAAAAAGTTTTAGCAAGAATGTAGCAGAACTGAAATCTTCATCCATTGCTGGTGTTTAGTGATGTGATCACTTTAGAACAGATTCATTGTTCTTCAAAAAATTAACCATAAGACCCAGCAATTCAATTCCTTATTATATACTCAAGAGAATTAAAAATATGAGTCCTCAAAAAAACCTGCATAAGCCGGGCATGGTGGCGCACGCCTTTAATCCCAGCACTCGGGAGGCTGAGGTAGGCAGAGCGTTGTGAGTTCGAGGCGGGATTGGGCTACAACGCGAGCGCAAGGCCGGCCTGAGCTACACAGTGCGACCCTGCCTCAAAAAACCAGGGCCAGGAGTTTGGCTCAGTGCCTTAAGCGCCTGCCCTGGCAGGCGCTAGGTTGTGAGTTCAATCCCTGGTGCCGCAAAAAAAAAAAAAAAAAAACAAAAACAAAAACAAAAAAAACCTGCGTATGAATGTTCTTAGCTACATTATTTGTAATAGTCAAAAAGTAGAAATGATCCGCATGCCTATTTCAGTTAAGTAATAGATAAATGTATATCTATATAAGGGAATATTATAAGTCAATAAAATAGAATAATAAATCTATATCTATACAATCCAATATCATAAGGCAATAAAATGATATGAAGTGCTTTATGTTACAGTATGGCTGTTACACGTCCATGGAATGAATATTGAATATATTTTGCTAAGAAAAAGAAGCCAGATGTAAAATGTCACATATTGTATGATTCTACTTATCCTCCTGGTCACATATGTAGTGAGTGACAACAATTGATAGGGAAGGACAGTTAGAGTTCAGATATGTGAGTTGTGTGAGTTTTGCATTTATTCTTCACATTCTTCAAATCATTTACATTAGGCTACACTTTAGCTCAAATTTCTAGTTTTCCATTTTAGTGTGATTTCTCTAACATATTTTTCAATTTTTTCTTTGCACTGAAATGTTTCATTTTCATTTTGCCCAATATAATGTATCATGCTCAAAATTGATTTAATACATCTTTGTGCAGTTGAACTTGTGTGATATCTTAACCTTTTTTTAGTTGATTATTTTTGTTTTTGACAATGTGCTTTTCCTAAAATTACTTGCTGGGCGATTAAAAAACAAAAACAAAAAAAATCTCTCTAGTTAGCTCATAATACCATTAAAATTTCAAATCTAAATTAATTTTAATTTAAAAAATATACATCACATATTCCTTGTGATGATGAGGCCAGGCACTGTTCTCAGTTAAGATTTCCACATTTAAAAAATAAATATATTGCATTCCTAGGTAAATTTGAATTTCATATAGAGACAAATAAGCCAACTGTTGTATTGGCCATACTTATACTAAAACTAAGTATTCCTTATTTTTCTGAAATTCAGATTTTACTGGGCATACTTTATCTGGCAACCCTAATCCAAGTACTTAGGGTATATACCTGAATGGAAGATTTGAGTTCCCACAGAGATTATGTTTTGGAGCAAAGTGTTGGATGAGACAACAAATGCATTGACTGAGCTATATAGTACATTAGAAGACAAATGCTTTAGAGTAAGAAAAGACTGTAGGATCTCATAACCTGGGAGTACAGATATGCAGAGGTGAGATTCTTATTTTAAGTACAGTAGTTGTTGAGGCAAACCTCATTGGAAGGTAAGATTTGAACAAAAACTCGAAGGACCCCTTCACTAAGAGAAGAGTGTTCCGGGCTAAGGGACAGTCTCTAGAATACTTAAGGAACAATAATGAGACCAGGTGGGCATAGAATTGTGAAGGAGAGTGGGAGAAGAAGGAAAGTGAGAATCTAGGCCATAGGACCAGAGGACTCTTTGGAGCCACCATAGGATTTTGCACAGGGATGTGACATGACCTATCTTGTTAAAGGATCTCCTTAGCTGCTGTGTGAAATGCACCGCAGGGTGGCAAGTACGGAAGCCAAGAGACCATCAGGAGGTGATCACAGTCGTCCAGGAGGAAGGTGATGGGGTTCAGACTCTGGTGGTAGCAGTCAAAGTGTGTGAAATAGTGAGATTCTGGAGTATATTGAAGGCTGGACAAACGGGATTCCCTAAAGATGGAAAATGGAATGTGAGAGGATTTAAGGGTGCCATCAAATATTTTATTCAAGAAGGTAATTTATGAATGGTATCGTTGTAATTGCTTCTCTCTCAGAAACTGCCCAATTTATGGATTACAAAGAAATAAAAGTTTCTTTTGGTTTTATTAATTTAGTAGTACCATTTCCTGACAAGTATTTGTTTTTGTACAGATGCACCTTAGATGTAAAAAACACATAAAGAGAAAGTTTGTCTTTTCTAGTCTTCTCTTGGAGTTTCCTTATTCTTGTTTCCCAAGTGGCAGTTGCAGGGCACAAAGTTGGGCCTGTTCCTAGGATTTTAGTAGAGCCCACGGAATGAAGAGTAATGTACCAGGTATGTCAAGTGCCAAGTGATGATTAGTCTCATCATGGAATGCCCCAATCCTTAGGCAGGGGGTATTTTTAAGGCCCTATACATCAAAAGCTCTAACAACTGATTGCAATTACCCTTAGGTGTCATTTAAATACTATATTACCGTACATCTATGGACACAAATTAGAGCATGACCTACTGCTTCTTTAGGGAAACTAAAGACAACCAAAGACCATCATGCCCTCTGACTAGATTTTCACAGAGACATTTTATTTGATTCCACCTGTTAGGATAAAACATGAAGCAGACAGCTTGCCAGCTCACCACGTCTTTCCAAGCCCTGAATGCTTTAGCCTCAGCATAATTATATCCTTTTTATTTATTGATAAACACCATATGCCTGTTATGTCAGAGATCAGAGAAAGTCAAGAAGTCAGGCATTAGACTGTAGTACACAGCCTCCCTGCAGATGCTCCACTTGACTGATTCTTCCTGAAACTGCGCTTTGGAGGATTTCTCTCTCTGAGGGTTCACACTGGTACTTGACGCAAATGGCAGACAGGCCCATTGGTGCCTTCACTAGTGTACAACTCAATTATTCGCTTTGACATAGGGGCCAGCATGCAGATCATTTTTGAAAAAGGAGAAAACAATTAAAACGATTTATAACTAGCTCAGAAATACATAAATTGGCCTCGAAACATTTCACTCTTTGCAATTATAGTTTACGCAGAGTAAATTTAAGATTGATTTGCATCTCTAAGTCTCCATAAGCTAGGGAGGAGGGAGTCTTATTTGGTGACACAGATGGCAGGGTGATGCTATTTTGAGATTAAGAAGAAAATATAGGGTAGCATTTCTAGTAAAACAAAACCAACCAAACACCAAACAACCAAGAGCTTGTTTTTCATAAACTCATAGGAATGCACAGGATAATGGTGATGATGATATTAAGAAAAAGACAAGTATAATATCAAGTAACTCATTAGACTTTTAATATGCGTCATCTGATACTCCAGACACTCCATATGTATTAAACCTTGGAATTCTCATAGCAGTCATACAAGCTGAGAATTATTATTCTCATTTTATAAGTAATGAAACTGATGTTTAAAGAGGATAAGTAAGTTGCGCATGGTCAGATAGCCAGTAAGTAGCAGAGCTGAGATTTAGAGCCAGGTGGTCTAATTCCAGAATATTAACTTCTACACAGTTCCAAACAAAATATAATGCATTTACCTAAGCTGATAGAAAGGGAAATGCCTAGGAACAAAAGCAGAGAAAAATCTCAAAGTTGGAGTCAAAAGGAGAAACTGAAGAAGTAGAGCAAAAGAGGATATCAGAGCCAAATGCAGAGTCTCAGGACTGGGCCGGATGTTAACACTCATGAGGGAACAGGATGCATGCACTTGGACCTGCTTGAAGGGAAGCTTGCAGTGAGGCTTCTAATTAAAGCTAGGAGTACTGGAGGTTTGGCTTGTGTGTCAAAGGGAGCAGAAAAACTGTTCGACAACCCAGAAAGCTGAAAAGAAAAAGTGCACAACAATTCAAAAAGTTGATATTTTCTTGGAGCAGGAGCCAAAGATATTTGCAAATATGTAAGAAAATCTAAATGAAGAAGAAAATCACCTCTCAAATCTGTGGCACGGGTGGGTATGAAGTCCACATTTTCATTGCCCATAGTATAATTAAACCTAAAGTTTAGAAATTAAAATAAGCATTAGTTGATAGTAAAAATGCTGAGTCCTTTGCAGAAAAAAAAAAAAGGCTGTATGGACGCAATTCCACTATTTAGAGATAATGCCTGCCCTAGAGGGTAGAAAGGAGACCACTGTGAGTGACCAGTAGTCACAGACTACAATGGGGAAATGAAACAACGCGAAAACAAATCAACCGATAAAACATGTAGCAGTGCAGATCCTGGACACAAAAGATCATAAGGAAAATGTTACAAGTACGTTTAAAATTATTTAAAAAGTTAGGAGCCACAGCTGACAGAGTGCTTTTCTAGCATGTGAAAGGCCCTGAATTTGAGCACCAGTGCCAGAAAAAATAAAATTATTAGAGAAACAAAAGAAAAAATAAAAAGTATACTGACAGTCTCTCTCTCTCTCTCTCTCTCTCTCTCTCTCTCATTGCTTTTGCTGTCTTCTGCTGCCATGAGCAATTGCTATGTGTCACCTTGCCTTTGAGCCAATAGTTATGAACTGAAACCTCCACAAACTGTGAGCTAAATAAACACTTCCCCATTTAACTTTGGGTGTCTGGGTATTTTCTCTCAGCAGCGAGAACAGTAACTAAGACATTGCCTAAGTATTGTTTCTAACCAAGTTAGCTGCTTTAAATATTAATACATTTAATTTTATTTCACTACAACTATCGCCATTTGTTTTATGCAGGCTCTGAAGTTGCCAGCTAAGGCAAAGCTGACTTTGCAAAATCAGATGAAAACATATTATCTATACTTAGTTAACTAAAGAACTAAAACCTACCCTAAAAAGTAGTATCAGTCGCCATGATAAAAATGATCAGGAGGTACATATTATGCACAATCAGAGAAAATTGGATTCAAGTTAACTACCACATTTAACGAAAACAATAAGAAATATTGTCTGGAATCGTAGGAGTTGCACCTAACCCAGGCAGCTCTTTTTATTGGAGAGTCCAGGCACTGTGGTCTCTGTGCTATGGTGAGAGGACAATGAACTTTTCCCTTCTCAATTCTGCCATCTGGGCACATGCCAGATGGTAAAGGGGAACCAGGTGATAATACTCATTCATTCTTGGTTACCAGAAAAAGTCATATGGAAGGTCACTTCTTTGTTCAAATAGTTGCACATCATTATTATTATTATTATTATTGTTATTATTAAAGTAAAGCCCTTAATTGTATATGGGCCAGGACAGCATCCCAATCATTCTTGACTTCTGAGCCACTATATTAGAACTGTCTGAGAATATTATATTTTTCAAGTTCATGTGCCTGGGCTTCATTTCTTGATTTATGCTCAACCTCTCTATAAAATCTGTATTTTTGAAAACTATACTAAGGGCTTATTTGAATATCAAATCATGGTTAAAAAAGACTATTCTGCATCACAATTACCCTCCCAAAAAAGAAAAAAAAAGTATACTGACAGACAGGATATACTATAAAAGGTGGATTTTAAAAAGATCCTAATAGAACTCCAGAAAAATGAAAAAAATAATGCAATAGGTAAGTAAATGGAGGATTTGATTGAGACAAAGGGAGAAACACTGTGGCCAAAGATAGAGCTGAGAAATTCAGCCAGACAGAACAAGGTACAGGGAAAAATTATACCAGAGATAAATAAATGAAAAATTAGAGAAGAAATTTGGAAGACTGAATCAAAGACCCAATGATATTTAATAGGAGTTTCAGATAGAAGCAGCATTGTTTGAAGAGAAGCAATATGTGAAGGGACAATGGGTGAATATGTCCAAATCGAAGAAAAATGTGCAAGTGCACACCAATTTACAGGGAGAATAGAAGTACATCAACTCTGAAATGCATCTGAGAGATGCTGTAGCACACAGAAGAAAAATAGACATGTCTAAGAGCAGAAGGAAAAGATGGAGACTATTAGAATAGGATTTTTTCTGCTTTAATTTCTGTGAGGCCCATCAAGCCTATAGAAAAATATTAGAGAGCTAGCACTTCTGTATTGCAAAAGATCGGGACTCAAAGCCACAACACAGCCAAGTCAACTTTCTGAGTTTAAGGCGTGAGCTGAAGAAACCCGGAGACCATTTCCTAGGAAAATTAAAGACCATGGCACTGTCCATCTTTATACTTCTGAATATGTATGCATAGGGTCAAAACCACACATTGTAAGTCAAAGGGGCCTTTAGAAGACCACTTGGAGAATCTGATATTGCTCTCTGGAATTTGAGCAAGCACAAGGACTGTATTTTTTGTTGTTGTTTTTTTGTTACTTTTTTCAATCTCAGGAAATCTTGAGTAAAAGACTTGGACAGTAACTGCTTGCAAGGGCCAGGCAAGGCAAAAAGACTGGTAGTTGGCCTGGATGCAATATATATTGTTTCCTAATAGATAAATTGATACTACGGATTCTTGAACTGGTGCCATCTCGAAAGGAGCCTGACTACCTTGGAGGCCTGCCAGTGTGAGGGAACTTAGTAATAAAGGATTGAAGGATAAACTGCGGAGGGCAACAGGTGGGAGGGGTTTGCATGAGCTAACTAGGGTATTTGTAAACTGCAAAGTGCAGTCTCACAGAGGAACAAAAAAGCCTAAGTTATCCCCAAGTAAAATAATCAGCACTAAAATCCTAGAACTCCTAGAAAGTATGCAAAGCAAGATCACGACATTATTAACAAGTGAGACATTTCCTGCCAGTCCTTTTTTCTTTCCCAGAACACTAGAACCAATCCTCCCACTCCAACTCTATTCCAAAGACCCAGGCATTGACTTTGTCAAGGAACAGGGGCAAGCATTAGAGAAGCACAGAAGGGGAGACAGAGAAGTATTCACTCCTGCTTCTTCCTGTGCAAGCTTCCTGTGTGAAGCAGGCCCTAGTTGAAGGACTTTAAATGAATTTCCTATGGTTTAGTAGGACACAAGAATGTTTTATTTACCAAGATGAAACTTTTTAGTTTTCTAATTAGAATTTTCTTCACAGATGACATGGTTGTCTGTGTGGAATACATGAAAAATATTGAAACCCAAAACTCATAGCACCAATGAGGTTGTACCAAGGGTTCAGGACACAGTTAATATACAAAATTCAATTATTTCCTAAAAATCAGTAATGAGCAAGTGGAACTTGAAATTGGAAACACAGTGTCATTTACTTTAGGTTCCCCTAAGATGGAAAACTTAAATATAAATCTAACAAAACATATGGGTAAGAGGAGGAAAAATTATAAAACACTGATGAAAGACATCAAAATAAATGGAGAAAGAGTCTACATTCATAAGGAAAAAGACTAAATGCTTTCAACATGTCAGTTCTCAACTTGGTCTATAGATTCAATAAAATCCCAATAAAAATCACAGTAAATTATCTAGATGTCTACAAATG